>JAEIFU010002599.1:0-41091 GCA_018904235.1 Lordiphosa stackelbergi
TTTCAAAATGTTATAAAGATTTCTACTTGACAGCTCTCTCAAGCCCAGTCCATGCTATCAGACGACAATGAAACGTCCATCAATACCAACCTTATGGTACCCCAGCAACAGTTTCCTCTGGTGGCGGGAGCTACCACATTGCCACCGGATGCCATAAACCATCTGGAACTGGAGCAAAAGTATAAGCAGGAACTCTTTAAGCTGCTAAAACAGGCCCGCCTGGCGGAGATCGATTACGCTCGACGCGAACATGAACAGAAGCTGCGCTTCGAGCAAATGGAGCAGGACCTCAAGTTGCGTCACATGTGCGAGGAGCACGATCTAAGGCTGCGACAACAGCGACGTGAGCACGAGGCTCGCCTCAGGGTCTACAATCTGAACAATGTGGCTTTAAATGGCAATGTTCAGGATCTGGCCAGATGCAATTCGAAATTAGATTACAATAATGTGCACATGGACAACAGCGGTATGCCCCTAAATCAGCAACCAACGACCAGTGCGGAAGAGGTAGCCGCTTACAATTAGGGCACATAATACGAATTACCAGCAATTAGCTTATAAAATGTAAAATTTAGCAAAATGTAGCCCAACTTTTACTTATACCAAAGAGCTGACGTAGCCTAGATGGGACGGAAATGTCGCTTCTAGGTATCGTTTGTTCTTTGCTTATACTCAGACTCCAGTTGCCACAAATGACTCACAGACAGACAACCCCCCCATAAAAGTATTATAATTGTAACTATGTTAAGAATTTCCAAGTAGAGTTGAATCTTAGGGGTCTTCTGTAGGGTCTTACATGCCCAAAATGGACAGTTTTAGCTTGTAAACTGAATCAAAATTTAACTAACCAGGTGCCATTTTGAAGGCAACTATATGAAGACCCAATTCTATATTCAAATGCGGTTGTGTTGTCACAAAAAATAGAAATACTCTCAAAAGTGTGGGGTTAAACTGTGCATTCACAGTGTACTTGCTCACTTAAACGCAAACAGAGTTGCCATATCAGTAAATTCCTCAAGTGAGAGCGCAATCGAAATACTCAGTAACTGAACATTTACCCCACACTTACTCACACGCTATGTTCACTATGTTCCGTAAGTGATTTTCATACACCAGACAAACATCTGCTTAAGCAATCTACTCCAAAACAGTATTCCCTTACTTTAATTGAGATTATTATACTAAGTTAAGTTTATGTTTCCTTTTTTTTTTAAATATATACATACAAACATATATACATATAAACGAGTATATAGACTCATCATAATTGTACATCCAGTGTGTAAGTGAGAAAGTTTTATAATTCTGGTAATACATAAGTTAATATACCTATTGTAATTGTACGGATTCTGTACCATGTCGTGTTGTATAGCGTGCTGTAATATCCAGTCACTTTGCTTCAGCTTCAATAATGGCCCAACTCAAGCCAGAGCAAAGTCAAATTAAACAAAAACGATTAGATAAAGGAATACACAAAAAATGGATTTAACTGTGCGTTTCATTTATTGTCAGTGTCTTGTGCTTAGATTATCATTTACACCCCTACTTGCTACTTTTCCAAATTTTGCTACAATTTTGACGAAATGAAGAACCTTGACTTATGCTTGGATTATATGGAAAATGCGCGCTTCAATTATCTGTACGCACCCATCATTCCACGCCTGATGAAGGAAACCAATTTCACGCAGACGGAGATGATCTGTCTCGTTATGGTTTATCACAAATTTGTACTACAGAATGGACCACGGGCCAAGTTTATGACCCTCGTGCAGTTATCGAGCATTATCGAAGTGATTTTTGATATTATGGATAGGGATATTAATGCCTGTGTGGTTTCTCGTATTACATTTAATCCTGAAATTAATCATCCCGAATTTTTTCCCGATCGTCATTGCTGTTTGGAATCGTTTATAAAACTATTCTCAATTTACTTTACCAAAGATCTGGAGAAGCAAATGGCATTTGTTTTTTCTGTAAGTAGAAAGGAGAAGTTGGGAATCGAAATCGATCCGTAAATTTTTATTTAATCCCACTCCAAACTAAAATTTTTAGCGAAATTTAGCTAGACAACCAAAAACTTAAAAACAATTTTCAGTAGAATTTGCCAAATACTGAAGGCTGCTATCTGTACTTATTTTGTGAATGGTAGTGTCCTGCTTTGGTCTTTTGGACAGATTTCTTATGTTCCTGAATTTCGAAATCTATGCGGATCAGCTGACCATTAGTTAAAGAGTTCATTCATGACAAAATATCTGTATCTTCCCAAAACTAAATTAATTTATTAAACGTTTTAATTATAAACGGTATGTCGTAGTCCCGCTTTAAGTAGGAGGAGACTAAAGAATAAAAGCCATCACCTCCGATTTTGCAGGACTTTGAACTAAAACTGTGGATTTGATACGTAAATAATAATAATTAAATCTTGGACGAATTACACAGCAGCGATTTTCAATAAAAGCGAGGCCTTCTTGATTGGCCATCACAACCGTTTGACGGTCTCGGCCGCTGCAACTAATGCCCGCCAGTCGCTTTTGCTTCGTGCGAGCTGGCACTAGTTTTTCACAGCAAGCTTGGAAATGTTTTTCCGCACCTGGTCGTACCACCTTAGGGGTTTGCTTTATTCGCTTTGACTAGACTAGGGTCCACATAGAGCTCATACAGCTCGTCATTCTTTCGGATGCGAAAATCCTCGCCAACTTTCAAAGGTCCATAAATCCTCCGAAGAATCTTTCGATCGAAAACGCCAATCGCCGCTTCATACGCTGATGATATTACCCATGCTTCTGCGCCATATTGCAGGACTGGGATGTTAACGCTCTTCGAGCGAGGTCTCTGCTCTTGAACTCCCTACTGAACCCGTAATAGCATCTGTTTGCGAGCGTGATTCTTCTTCGGACTTCCATGTTCATGTTGTTGTCGCTGGTTATCATCTTTCCTACGCACTATGGTCCCAAATCCCAAAAAGCTGGCTTTTAATGATTGGAACAGTTGTAGTGGTACATCTAGTTTGTATTCTGACCCTTAATAAGGAGAAAGTGTTCCCACCTGGCTCAGGTTTGAACTCCGTTCGTGAGCGTCGAGCGTGCCTTTATTCGTCATGCGTCGAAAATAACACAACGTTTAGAAGCGTATAGATTCGCGAAAAACTAACCGATTTGGATTCTAAAAACGGATTCTACTCTAGAAAGTAAGTACAATTTAAACGTATTGCTTAAAATTATTATTAACAATCCATAAAATAGTGAATCATTAATAAAACTAGAGGTTTTTTTTCGGTCACTTTCTGAAAAATCGTGTTAAAAAAGCAATAAGTCAAAACTCCCAGCAGATCCCACTCTCAAACGAATAAGAAATGGTTATTTAGACAATTCTTCAAAACATAGTCAAAAATTAGCTGCAGATAGCTGCAAATTTAGTCTCGGTGATGATTTTGGTGCTTTGCTCGACAGCACGCTCCCCCAATTCACCAAACCAACTTTTTTTTTAGTATATTTTGGCCCGCTGGGCTCGAAAATCGATAAGAAAATAAAATCTTTCAAATAGTTATCGAGATATTATCGATAAACGTGTTTTTCGATGTTACAGCCAAATCAAATACGTTTTCGAAGAAATTGTGCGACATATTAATTCCGCCATTTTGTTTTCTGAATTTTGACTTGGAATTCGTAATCAGCGACGCGAAAAAACCTTCGAGTACAGACTTTCAGCCAAATTAAATACGTTTTTTAAAAAAATTGTCCGCCGTATTGGTTCCTCCATTTTGTTTTTTTAAATTTTGACTGCGGATTTGTGATCAGAGACCCCGAAAACCCCCGAGTACAGACTTTCAGCCAAATTTAATACGTTTTTCGACTTTTGGCCGTGTTTTTGGGATTTGGGACCACTGCGCGACGTAGACACAGTCCTCCACAACTTTTAAGTTGTTACGTAGACTTCTGTTTCGAAGATACTAGGTACTTCGTCTTACTAGACTAGGTTTTACTTTGCTCTCTGTTTGAAAGCATATAAAATTAACAATTAGCAAGTTTAGGGAAGCTAACATTCAAAACAAAATGGTTTTTGACACTGAATAAGGCACAAGTAGTGCCGATTATACAACTTCTATATAGTATTATCTGTCATATAAACTAACAAATAACAGTAAATTGTAAGTTTATCTGACGTTTAAAAGCTATTTCAAAGAAGAAAAGTTGGCCTTAATTTTGTTATTTTTGTAAACTAGTGTTATCTGCCTGTGAAACCATAGCTTTAGCTTACTCCTACTAAAGCTCTAGGAGGCAATCAAGCTGGAGATCTCGGCTTGTACTTATTTATTCTGTCCACACAATGGTTCAGGATATAATTGCATATATAACTAGTAGACTCGCGCGCTTCGCTGCTTACAATTAAATTAATTTATTGTTTAATTTGTCTATCATAAAATGTTCCGTTCTGAATGAAATGAAATATGCTTTTAATACCACTTTTTGACCAAATTTTAGATTGTTTTTAATAATTTTTAATTTTTGAGGAACTTATTTATATTTAAAAAAATTGCATGCAATTTGGTGCACGCGTTTCGGAGATAGCCCCTTACACTCACACATTTTTTTCTACAAATTTATCGTCTAGATATTGGTTGCGGTGAAGTGAATCATTTCGATTTCGTTCGTTATTATTTCCTTATTTTTAAAAGATTTTTATGATACTGCTTTTGACTTTTGGTCAAATTGATCGTGAGCAGGTCACTCGTTATGTGGAAAAGTTCTTTGTAGGCGATGACGAGGATGAGATTTTTGAAATGCGCCAGGTGAGTGGCTCTTGCCTTAATCCCTCTGTTCATCCAAATAATTGCCTGTTCCTAACTAGGACATGATTGAGCTGATTTTCATGAAATTTGATCTTGATAAGGATATGGTAATTTCGGCCGAAGAGTATTACCAGGTGGTAAGAGAAAAGCCCATGTTATTGGAATTCCTGGGCCGAGTGTTTCCCGTGAATCGCCAAATGGATGTGGTCGCTTTATGCGTGAATGTATTAACCTCTTGGTATGGCAAGGGCCAGAGTTTCTAGTTTTCAAAAAAAAAAAAAAAAATCAAAAATCCAAATTCTTAGAGTTGTGTTAATAAATAATAAATTTGCTCGATAGTGCACCTTATACGATTACTTTGCCTTGGCGCCCTGATGACGAAAACACAATCCAACGTTTTGCATTACAAATGATCCCCCTGTATCGTCCGTACGGTGTTCGTTACCCAAATGCACAGGCGCCGAAACAGAATTCGAAACAAAACAAAAACCAAAAAAGAGAAATAATAAAAACCTTTCTCGTTCCTTCTTCATTAGTTCTGTGTGGCTGGACTTGGCAAGAGCAACGGCGGCTGTGCTGGATCTTTGATCGTTTCAGATTATATTTCAATTGTGGCCTAAGCCCTGCTAACACTTAAAAAGACCGAGTGAAGCCACGGCAAAGTGCAGCGGCGCAAAGTGCATTAACCTAACTCAGTTTTGCATACGCAGAAAATACAAAGAAATCGCAACGGAACAGCCACAAAATGCTAATTCTCTATGCCAAATACGCATTTATCTTTTGGCTGCTCATTGGCAGCAATCAGGGGAATTTGCTACTGATGCGCCAGATCTCCGAGGATAAGACACTCCTACAGGTAACCGCCTGCACGCAGAGTTGTTTGCTGCAGGAGGAGCTCAATCAAAATGTGACCGCTTTGGACAGATTGCGCAACTGCTTTGGCAGTTGTAAGGAGAACCATGATGATATCATGGTACACAAAATACAAGAGAACTTCCAACTAAAGCTAGTGTGTCGCACGGATGCAGAAGTAAGTTTTCGCATAGATTGGGTGGAGCACAGCCGTTTGAGTAACAAGACCTCAACACCGGAGGCCATGTTTATCATTAGAATAAATGCGGTCAAGGAGGAGAAATTGGAAACGTTGATATATTTGGTAAGTTAACTAACGCAGTGGTAGGGTAAAGCTCATCCCCTACCTTCGCTTCTGCCACATAGTCGGATGAAAGCATCTTTACGCTACGCAATTTGGAAGCGGATAACTTACATAACATCACCGCTCTGGCTGTGCACGCCGATGGAGGCTATTCGTTGATAGCCATTGAGCAGAGTTTTGAGACACTAAAACGTGGCTACCAGCCCAGTAAAATGGGTGAAATAAAGTTGATTCGATTTAGGCCACAGACGAATGATACGCAACACATTGCCGCCGATATCGAATGGCAACCCTCGGCAGGTGGGTGCAACACCAAATCTGCCCCCTTCAGCTAATCTCTAATCTATGCTTTTTTTTTCGTAGAACGCAATTGTTATTTTAATTTAGTTTACTACTCCACGGATAGCATCATCATGGAGCAGCCCACACCAGTGAAGTTTCGGAATGTAAGTTCATTGTAAGGGGGTACTATGGGCAAAAAGTCAATTCATTTGGACACAAACTTGAAATGTTGTGGACTCTATAAAAACTGGAAATGTTGTAGACACTAATAAAAAGAGCTGATTTTACGTGATTTGTAAGATGAATTGTAACATAATTAAATTCTAGTTTTGTTTGTTATATACAAGCTATAAACCCGGGATCTTGAAAATTCGACAAATATTTCGAATATTGTTAATAGGCAGTTTACAAACAGGAAACACTACGCACACCATTCATGTTTACAAATATAATATCTTGATAATTAAAATACTAACAAACTGTTTCGAAAAAATATTTGAATTATATCGTTTATGAAACGGAAAATACTTTCACCAGCGCCACTTTATTTAGCTTAATTCCTGGGCTGACAAAGCCATTCGAACAGGGGAGACTTTCACTTGATTTCGCTTTAAGGAACCTTTTGTCAAACAAGTTACAACAAAAATTATCGACAACTTAAGATTCTTTCTTACATCTAATCATACACCCCACATCCCCCGAACAATCCACCTCTGCGTCTTCGCTGATTTTCTAGATTGCATAAAAAGTAACCAAGACTAAAAGGGGATTTTTATGCTATTTGTTTTCTCAGTTTAGTTTGCCATACCACCATGAATAGACTAACAAACGAATAGTGCTTTTAATCATTGAATTTTATTATCAAAATGGACCTTAGAAAAGTTGAATAGAGGTCCACTTTATAATGGCTAGCTATAGCTATTTAAGAGCTATTGGAAAATTTTTCAAAAAAAAAAAAAACAAATACAATTTAGAAAAATGCATGAAATCTTTATTTGAATCGATAGTACGGTCCATTAAATTTAATGTTTGAACATTATTTCATGCAAATGTTGACCGTGACTGGGTCTCAAATGGTCCATCCGCTTAGTCCAATTTTGGCATACTCTTTCCAACATTTCGGCCGGTATCTCACGAATAAATGCTTCAATGTTGTCTTCCAATGTGTCAATTGAAGCGGGCTTGTCTGTATAGACCTGAGCTTTAAAATAGCCCCACAAAAAATAGTCTAAAGGCGTTAAGTCGCACGATCTAGGCGAACAATTTACCGGTCCCGAACGTGAAATTTAATGTTCACCGAACTCGCCTCTCAATAAGTCCATTGTTGCGCGTGCTGTGTGGCATGTGGCACCGTCTTATTGAAACCACATGTCATGCAATTCAAGCTCTTGCATTTTCCTC
Source organism: Lordiphosa stackelbergi (assembly GCA_018904235.1). Lineage (NCBI taxonomy): Eukaryota > Metazoa > Arthropoda > Insecta > Diptera > Drosophilidae > Lordiphosa > Lordiphosa stackelbergi. Next base: position 7,629 of record JAEIFU010002599.1, read on the forward strand.
TCGCTCACCATTTACAGTTACGTTACGATTCGCATCATCTTTGAAGAAGAACGGTCCAATGATGCCACCAGCCCAAAAACCGCACCAAACTGTGACTTTTTCTTGATGCATTGGTAGCTCTTGCAATGCTTCTGGCTGATATTCACTCCAAAATCGACAATTCTGCTTATTTACGTACCCATTGAGCCAAAAATAAGCTTCGTCGCTGAACACAACTTTCCTAGAGCCCATTCACCAAAAATTCTGCGTTGCGGTAGGTCGTTCGGCTTCAATTCTTGCACCAGCTGTATTTTGAAAGGCTTCACACCTAAATCCTTCCGCAAAATTTTCCACGTTGTTGAGTAACACATTGCTGCGAACGGCGACGAATCGATAATTGATGGTCATCATTAACACTGGCCGATACAGCTGCGATATTTTCTTCAGTTCGCACTCTACGTAAGCGTGTTGGTGGTTTAATGTCCAACAATGTAAATTTGGTGCGAAATTTAGTCAAAACAGCCCGAATAGCCGTTTCAGTGGGTCGATTAAACTGACCATAAGAAGAAGCGCGCGATGAACTTTCCTAACAGAGCACGCATTTTGATAATAAAATTCAATAATTTGCAAGCGTTGTTTGTTTGTAAGACGATTCATGGTTCAATTATAGACCAAACTGAAGATGTTCGACACTGAAACAAAACACGAAACGTGCGTGAGCTGTTTAAACCAGTGGTGCCAAAAAAAATAGCTAAAAAATCACCCTTTACAAAAATTGTCTTCTCCGACGAAGTTCATTTTTGGCTCAATGGGTACGTCAACAAACAGAATTTGGTCTGAAAAGCAGCCAGAGCCAGTTTAAGAGCTGGCAATGCGCCCTGAAAAATGCATTGTTTGATGCGGTTTTGTGGGCTGGCGGCATCATTGGACCGTACTACAGTGAATGGAGCAAAGTACCGTGCTATGATTACCGACTACCGGCAGTCTAAGATGCAATAAATAATTACACTAGTTTAGAAAATAATACAAATTTTGCGATACCAAACATTTGGTAGCAACTCCTTCTGTAAACCCCTCCGCTGAGGCCAAATATACATTCCACAATTTTTTAGTGGGGCAGTTTTCGAGAAATCGCGGAAAAGCTAGTTTTTTGATTGGGAAACAAAGTACCTTTAGAAAACTGTGTATATTTTCAGAATCGGTTCATTCAGTATGAAAATTATGAAAAGGTAATGGTTTCTTGGAAGGTAATTGAACGCCCTATCATTTAATCATACACCACTTCTTAATCCGGTGCTTGACTTTGTCGTTATAAAGGTTTTCATCGGCAACTTTGCATTAAATTTATTAGTTTATAAAAAAAGCTAGATTTTCAAAGCGATTTTCACCACGAAAAAAATTGTGTAAAATTCATTTTATTGTTGGTCACCTATCTATATCTATTAAAAATAAAACGCAACATTATTCATGAAAATCTGTTTAAAAATATAGAAGTTATTGGCATTTAAGTGAAAAATAGAAGGTTTCAAGTTCATGCAAATTGACTTGGCTTAACTGTTTTTTTTGTTTTGAGCCATAGTTAACATTCAAACTATTATTTATTTGAACTATGAACTATGAAAGGCAAAATAACTTACAACGTTCTTTATATTTAAATCACAGCAAAAATTGAACAAACAACAAGCGCGCGGCGCCATTTTCTTTCAAGATAACCGCCACACTAAAGCGAAAACAAATTGAAATCAAATTCGAGGTAGATTTCGCGAAAGCAATTAGTATGACCTTACTTTCCTTACATTTTCTGGGCACACTTCTTACTTCGTACGAAGCTTCGAATTAAAGATTCGATTTCGGAATTAAAGAATTATTAATTAATTGCATTGAGAACGTTTAAACTGTTATTACTTGAAGCCTGGTGACTCATTGCGACGCCTGCCCACGGTAGCCTCAGCAGCTGCATGGTATTGGTTTTCGTCTGATGTTACTTCGGACACTTTAGGCGACACAAAGCTCTCCGGCTCATATATATATTCAATTGTGTCGTCCAATGCGGTGTCAACCATTGGGCGCTTTCCATACAGCTATTTCCTCCTATCAAAGGAGCACATCTTCATGGTAGCACCACTTGTTCCAGCCCGCAACTTTGTCTTTGCTTGCACAGTGCCTCTTCTGCTGTCCAGAGGCTTCTATTGGATTCGCTTTTTGCTAAATTTACATTTGGTCCAAGCACAGCTAACTGACAGAAAAGCTGTTCTTCAGATGAGGTGTTGCCAGACTGTTTTTTGTTAATAAAAAATCATGGTTTTTCTTAAAAACCATAGTCAAAATACGTGTGTAGAAAAAAACCATAATTTGGTGTTTATGCTTGCATTTTTTGGAAAATTCATGATCTGCAATCATGGTTTTTTTGCATGCATAAACGTAGTATATAAAAGCCCATTTAATTCTCTGTTGTACATTTTTTGTCCCAATTAATTTGGATACCGTTTGAGGAAGTTATTCGCGTATTTCTGAGTACACATCGACAACATGTTTATGTTTGCTTCAACATAAGTGCCCCTATAAGTAAGCTCAGTTTGGATTGGCGCCAGATTCAAATTATCTTTTTAAATACTTAAAATGCAAATATATATAAACTTCCATGTAACGCTCTCCAATAATGTTACCTATTGAGCCAAGTTAAGCTATTCTGTAGAAACAGTAAAATAACAACCCTCATAAGCGAGTCGCCGGCGTCAAAGTCGCCCTCACTGTACTTGCTGCGCTGTCCGCTTATGCAGGCTGACGACGACACGCTTGGATTTAGTTGTTTTAACTCACTTCAAAGCGAGCTAATTACACTTGTTGCGACGTCAGCTTGTACTCGCCTCAAAAGGAGGCAATTAACTTGAGACATTGACAAATATGGCTTCCGTCTTACAACTTTGAATAAAGCTCGGTTGAGTATCAAGTTAAGTTCTGTTTATGGAAATCAATTTGGTATATATAGCTCCAATGGTAAGGCTTTATCAAAAATTAGACATACCTAGACTGGATTTAAAACTCTTCCCAACTAAGCCAAAGCTGTTAATTTATGGCCCCACTACATCCTGTTCTTTTTTCCTCCCCAAAGCCGCGTCAGCTTTACCATTACACCGTTAAAGACATGGTTTTTGGAGAACACTACGACGTGGGTGTACGTACGGTAAATATTAAAAACAATAAGGAAAGTGACGTGAAATGGTTGGTGATACAAGCGCCCAGCTGTTTGGATTGGCATCATTTCAACTATACCCTGTGCGGTAGGTGGTTTGTTCTAATCTTTTTCTAAATTCAAGCTAAACTCTCTTTCTTTGTACAGCTCCTGCCAAACCTACCAATTTGACTGTGGTACAGGAGCACTATGTACAGGACAACTTGGCTCTGAATATTAGCTGGGAACTGCCCACACATTTACCTGACTACTACACGCTGCGCATACTCGATCTGCATTTGGGCAGTGAGGAGCAGCAATATGAAGTTGACAAGAATGCCACTTACTTTTACTTACCCAGAATTAGGGTATTGGGTTCCAATTTCGAGGTGTATTTGGTGGCTCACTCACGAGCGGGAAAGACGGCCGCTATGGTGTTCCTTAATAAGGCACCACGTGAGCCTTGGCTTAAAGGTAGGAGAAGTATAGTGATTTGTACTTAAATCAAGAAATTCAACAAATTCTTATATTTCAGATGGCCACCTGTTTAAGCTTATACTGTTCATCATTGTGCCGCTGGGTTGCATTAGCATGCTCTGCTCTCTAACGCTATGCAAACGTCAGCGCCGAAACTGCCCACAACTGGAAATGGAGGCCAAGGAGTTGAAGTCCAATGATTTTCATTTGCCTCCAATGGACAACAGCGGAATGCTGGCTTCACTGTCTGTAAATGATAGTCTGGATTTTAAAGATGAGTTGGAGGTAGAACCGCAAGCTGTACTGCTGCAGGATGTGTTGGGGGAAGGTGCTTTTGGGTTGGTACGACGCGGTGTCTACAAGAAGCGCCAGGTGGCTGTCAAACTTTTAAAAGGTAAAAATCTTCCCAACTAAAAACCCTTCTCCCACTTAAAGTGTGGTGTTTTTTTGTTTTGGAACAGATGATCCCAATGAGGAGGATGTCCAGGCCTTTCAAGTGCGAAATACAAATGCTTAAGGCTGTGGGCAAACATCCCAACATAGTGGGTATTGTGGGTTATACAACCAGGTACAGCAATCGTATGATGCTAATCATTGAGTACTGTAGCTTGGGCAGCCTGCAGAATTTCTTGCGGTAAGAGCATATTGTTGGTCCTTGAGGAATCTAAGATCTTAACTTTTCTATACATTAAGTGAGGAGTGGAAATTTCGTCAGGAGCGTAGTGCACAGGATTTGCGCGAGAAGCTCAAACATCCCATAGATCTCGAAACGCGCATTGAGGACATCAACTGCTCTCTAGTTTCCGAGGCGAATTTGACCTACATTAGCAATCATATTGAGACCTACATTTTGGCCAAGGTCACCCATGCGGCTGATAACAAGTCCTATGGTCTGGAGGGTATTGAAAATATTGAGGGTAATCCAGCTTTGGCCAAACTCCAGACCCAAAAATTGTTTCGAGAACAAGGAGTATTTCCAGACGTTGGAAGTGGCTAAAACCAAGACCAAGGCCCGTGAGCCTTTAATGTATGCAGATTTACTGGATATAGCCCAACAAGTGGCCGTTGGCATGGTGAGTGGCTGCATCCTAATGAGGGTATGGCATATAAATGGTTAAAAACTTTTTTGGTAGGAATATTTGGCACAAAACAAGGTGGTACATCGTGACTTGGCGGCACGTAATGTGCTCATCTCAGTGGATCGTAGCATTAAAATAGCCGATTTTGGGTGAGTTGTCCAATTGAGTTTAGTACGACTTTATGATTGGAATTCCTTTACAGTCTTAGCCGAGATGTGTACCATGAGAATGTCTATCGCAAGTCTGGTGGTAGCGGAAAGTTACCCATCAAATGGTTGGCCTTGGAATCGCTGACGCATCAGGTCTATACCAGTCAGAGTGATGTGTAAGTGACACACAAAAGGGGAAGACGGTATGCTTACTAAACATCTCTTTTACTTCATAGCTGGTCCTTTGGAGTGCTGCTGTATGAGATCACTACTTTAGGGGGAATGCCGTATCCTTCAGTGTCAGCGGGTGATTTACTACAGTTGCTTCGTCAAGGTCAGCGCATGAAACGACCCGAAGGCTGCACAGAAGAATTGTAAGTGCATACAGCGTATCATCCTGCTCGAAGGACCCAATAAAAAGCTTAGTTCCGCTTCGCTTAGTTTCAATCATTTAACAACTTTTTCATAATCTTTAGATTTGCTGTCATGGAAAGCTGCTGGAACTCTATACCAGGCAACCGGCCCACCTTTACCGACCTTAAAGAGCTCTTGGACCACATGATACGTGCCACCGATGAGTTGCCCCTGCGCATACAGCAAAAGCTGGCCAGGTTTGCCTCCCTAATCTATTTGATCAATTATTTCGTCTACTCATTCATTCCATTTTGCAGCAAAGTAGAAAAGATCCAGTTGCCGCCGAATGAGCAGCATTATTTGCAACCCTTGCATTGACACAAAATCTCCAATTGGAGTACAGTTTTAAGTATGTAAGATAGAAGTGGTCAATGTGCAATACATGACAAAGTTAGTTGGTCAAACGTCTTTTTTTAAATAAAACACAACAAGGCTCAATTAGCAGCTGCTTAAATCAAAGTACAAGATTTTATTTGGGACTGTGGTACAGGGGATATGAACGGAAGGGGCGAGAGTTCCACCTTCAGCTAAATCGAGATGACCCAGAAATGGTGAAAAGCTGTGAAGGTTAGGTTAGGTTAGGTTGCGATGGCTGAGAGCGACAAGTCGCTCTCCCACTTAGCCTGCTATGGGCCCATTGCGATGCTATGTTTATTCCCTGTTGACTCTTTTTTATCTAAAACTGAGGGGGTCCTCGGAACTGAACCATTGTATGGACAGAATAAATTTTAATAGAGCTAGGATCTCTAGATCGGATTTCTCCGCGAGGCTGAGTAGGAGAGATTGACCAAGTGTCCTTAGTCCCTTAGCGGGGCAGTGGCAGAGAAGGTGTTGCACTGTTTCCTCCTCTTCCTCATGTTTACAACTATGGCCTAGGCGTGCTGCGTGTCAGTCTGTAACTAATGGTAGCATCAGATTCTCTTAGTCTTAAGGCTGTTGTGGTAGCCAGTTGCTTTTCTACGAGGTCTAGTGGTAGAAGATGAAGTATAGTATTAGTAAAGCCCAGACGTCTCGCGAAAAATTCGTCGGTGCCACATAATTTCGACAGATCTAATTTTCTTATTAGAAAATCTAGTTGATCCAGTTGAAGTTCCATCTCTAAAAACAGGGCTGAATTTCTGGCCAAAAAATTTCCCTTTCCTTAGTTATAGGTTAATTTGATGTTTAATTGAAATATTTTGATTGTGCTATATGTTTATTTAAATCTTTTTATTATTTTAGAATTTATTAACAATTAGGACCTTTCAAGCTAATGTCGTTTTGGCAAGAATTTTTTTATATTTTGGGAAATTTGTATAAATTTGTTAATTTATTTTTCTTTGGGTTCATTTTAGTATTTTTTTTAGGATTATAAATTTGTATTTTGTTAAATTTTTTTATAGGTTGAGAATATTTTTTTTATTAAATTAATATTTGTTTTTAAATCCGCTGGCTGTCACGTAGAGGGCGACACCATTGACAGAGGGACCCCCCGGGGGGGTTGCTTGCTTAATCTCCTTACAAAAGAGAGGAGGTTTAAAACCAACCAAAAGAAATTTCTGTGGCCCTTATAAATTGGAATTCGGTTGGAAGGAGTCTCTATGACACCATAAAAAAACCAAATAAAGATTTTTTCTTTTTCAAACAAAAATAAAATTAAATTTTTTTTTTTTTTTTGTAGTAATAAGGTCGAAATAAGAAAAATATATTCGACAAACCTTAGTTCACGCACATAGGACCCATACATTTACATGCATTTGAAGTAAGGCAAATAATTTTGTATTTCTTACCTTTTTTTTTCGTTATGGCATAGACTCAGCTACCTGTGTAAGGAATAATATACCTGAACAAATTTCGGAATGAGGAAAAACCCCATTTTTTCGAATATTTTTTTCCATTATTATGAGCCAAAGCAAAGTTCGCACAAAAAAAAAGGGAATGCTAATGAGTTTTATGGTGAAACATCGTTCGAAATTTCTTTATGTAATCTGGGGAAGGCATGAGAAGCATGTATAATAGACTTTTGAGTGTTGTTGACAGACCGGATTAGTGCATTTTGATGCAGTAAAAACGAGTTTTACGACGCAGCTTAATGCCTGTTTCTGAAAAATTCGACAGGATTTTCGGCCGGTGAACCACAACACTGCTGGCAAGATGTATTGCTCTGCCGAAGAACGATTCAAAAGTCATGTGATTTTCGACATTTGCAAGGACCAATGTTTTCGAAAGCGTATTCAAAAATGTGTCTCCCGTCTTTTGGTTGCAAATTTATTGAGTGGCCAATGCCATTACATCAATAATGTTACAGAAAAATGCATATGTTCAGCGTCTTGTTGGCCGTTTTGTTGTATAATGCGTTAGCATTTGGTCCATAGAATCAACGCCGGCCTTAGTCGAATTATAAAACAAAATCGCTTCGGGTTTCATGGCTTCGCCTTCAACATTTTTTGTGTAATGAACGGTGGACAACAAATTGACCGCCTTATTCTTTTTTGGCAAGTAGCTGCAAAGCGAAACAAGACTGTCACAAAAACCAAACACAGTTGAAAGGACTGGCCGTTTGGCGCTCTTCATCGCTTCTTTGGGAAGACATCACAATAGTAGCCAATCGTTGAGCGCCGTCTAATGTTGTGAAGAAATTATCGGCTATCATTGTTCTGCCGCTGTTAGTGCAACGATTTGCAAGATACAGCAATACATTTTCACCTTGTCTCACCTCTCGCTCGTCTCCTTCATCCTTTCCAGTGTATAATTTTCCTTGCAATGGAAATTTCGTCTTCGAATCGCATGCCCACCATACTTTTATGCCATACCTTGCTGGTTTCGATGGAATATATTGAGTAAATTTAGTTCGGCCTCGATATGGATACAGCTGCTCATCGACCGTTAAATTTTTATACGGTTCATAATATATCTGACAAGATTTTTTTTTAAAAAATTCCACTTTTGGGGAAAAAAAAAAAAAAAAAAGAAAAAAAAAAAAATTTTTTTTGGGGGAAATTTTTTGCTGCACGGAATGAATATTGGCAGCGCGAAAGAGACGCTCGTTACTAACAATACACACATGAATGCATGTCGATACACCAGTGATGGTCTTTGGTTCCTCCCCAGGGGCGAAAACATTTCGCTGTTCACACGTACACGACCCGAAAGCTTGCCGAAGCTGAGACCAAAAGAGCAGAAAGCCGTCATTCACTAGCCAGAGTTCGATGCGATTAGGTCGAAGCAAATTCTCGGGGGTTTTTTTTTCCCCCCCCATTTTTTTTTTTTCCCTTCCCCTGCCCCCCCCCGCAAAACCCAAATTTTTACGAGCTTATACTGCTCTATTTTGCAAAGAAAAACAAGTGCTAAGTGAGAGCGCTCTCTCGTAGCTAAACACACACACGCAATGCCAAAATGAGAATGTTTGTTGAACCGGCTACTGATTTACTATTACAGTCTATCGAAAAAAAAACAATGTTGTGCAAATCGGTGCAAAACAAACTTTGGCATCTTGAAAAGACCTTGAAACGACCTTAAATTTCGGGTCAAGCACAAAACGAAACAAGCCGAAACAATACACTTTCTATCCCAATCTTTCAAAAACAAAAAATCCGTTAGAAAAATGCAAATTTCTTTAAAATTACACAACTTTTATTTTCAGTAAGTTTTATGCCACGAAAATTTTTTTTTTCAATCAATTAAAGTTGCACTTCATTTCCGACAAAGTCATCTATTGCATTCTCAAGCAAAAACATTTCTTATCTTTAATGTCCCGTTACTTCTGAGTTTTCTTTTTTTTGTCTTTTTTTTTTTTTTTCGTAAGAGTGGAAATAAGAAAATAAACCATTTATTTTACGTGTCTAGTCTTTCTGTTTGCACATACTTCAGAAAGGAGGACCAACACAACACAAACAAAGAGGCTAATTGGTCATACAGCTGTTCATTGATATCTCTACCGAATATCATGATTTTCATTTATTGGCCCAAAAAACTTTCTCCCGGGGGATTTTTTGGGAAAAACCAAAAATGTTGTGTGCCCCTATCTTTTTTTGTTTGTGTTTTTTTTTTTTTTTTTTAAATATTTTTTTTTTTTTTTTTTTTTTTTTTCATCGTCTAGATTGCTGAAGCGACACAGTGTGCAGAGTTTCTAACAAACCAAAAATAAAGTGGCCTTGATCCTGGACCATCCCTATGAATTTTCTTAATGGTTTACTATATATATTTAAATTTTGGAGATCGTTTCTGATAGCACAACTACAAAATGTATACCCTTAGCCCACTCCGAAGTGGCATCGGACAGTGACGATAGCTGCCTCAACATCATGTATCTCATGTGGTTGCATATTTTGAGGCATCTACCGTCTCTCTCCTTAAAAATCGCGAGTTTCGTTTGGTTTGTTGAGTACTTCGGCGGCTTTTGCGCTGTGTCCCAAACATGGGCATAAAGTCGTCCTCATCATCTGGGTCCCCTTTCTCGCTGAGCACAGAATATCTTTCACGCAATCTGTCCAGTCTACCCTGTTCACCCAGGCTATGGTAACGCCGTACCCGTCCTTTACCAATCCTGCTGTTCGGCAGTAAACGTTGCTGTTCCGGATGACGCGTCATCCACGTCCAGCTCTTTGCAGGATCAAACGGTTCGTGGAAAAGCATTGGTCTCTCTGCAGCTATATATTTGCGAGTTTTTCTTTTCACCTCGAAGACCGATTGCATGCTCCCCCCAGAGGAGCTAGATGGGGCTGAAATGGAGTTTGTTTGAACACTCGATCTTTGAGACTGACCCGTTGAGAGTTGTTCCTCCACGTTTGAAGCTGACTCTGGAAGTGTACTCATGGGCTGTTCCTCTACGGCTGCCACCTCCGAGTACAGGTTGGAGATACCTTCAAGGGAATCGAGGTGAGATTGATCCACTTTGTTTTTGTTGAATAACTTGTTTAGGTCCACATCGAACAGCACTTGGAGTAGATTTTGTATGGGTATTAGATCGCTGCCGCCAAATAGTCCTAGCAACAGCTTAAGCAACTCATCCTGTTCACCCAATAAGCCCATCAAATCCCCATTATCCTGACCATTCTTGAACCACTTGTACTTGCGGTTCAGCAGTCGCAGGCACACCAAATAGTCCTGTATCAGGCGAAACAACTTGTTGGGCATATCAGGATCCATGGGTGCCAATAACTGGCCCTGTTCATTGAACAAGGAGCGGTTAGAGAACGAACAATTGGACTCGCCTGCATTATCAATGCTTCCGAGACCGGCAAAGGGAACCTGGTAGCTGTGACGCCTCTTCATGATCTGCATGACCTGACTATAGTTGGCGTGCAGGAGACGTAATAGCATGTATTGTATAGCTTCGGGCGAACGTTTCAGTTTCTTGGCCAAGGTAAAGATAAGCTGACGATTAAAGTCCAACCAACGCGGCAGTCGGGTGTTACATGGACTGGGGTATTCATATTTCTGCTTCTTGCGCACCATAAACCATTTGTGTTCGCTATGGGGCTTCTGGCGTTCTGGACAACCGCTAGCTATTTCATGCACTGAACATAGCGGACAGGCATAGGGTATGGCCGGGCAGGGCATCTGACGCAGACGGCAGCAATGGATACACATTTTGTAGTTCTATTATGAAACGATTAACTGCTAGACTTGGTTTTTGGAAATATTGATTGTTGACCCAATAAGCAAATGATACCAAGGATGCAGAAAAACAGCACAAATTTTTAAACCGTGCCGGAAATGTGGCAACTACGCACATGATGCTAAGAATGTCTCACAGACATGACTGTTAACTTGGATGAGTATTGCGGAAAGGAGCACTGAAATAGAATTGACACATCTGGCAGAGGTGGGCGAGAGAATAAAGTTTAACATACAAACAATGAAGGAGAATAACAAAAAATATACGGTTTCTCTCAGGCAGAGGCTACATCAGATAGCACTTCTTTTGAGTGCACACAAATTTATTCTCCCGAAAGCTGCACCAGGATACAAAATATCTCTCTGTCTCTCTCTCTGACACTCACTTCGTGGTAATCGCCGAGTACCGTCGGCCTCAGTGGCTATGGGCTGGACTGCTCTGGTTCAAAAACGTCTCTATGCTCTAAAGCAGCGTTTGTCAAGAAGAGCGAGGTCAAAAATTGAGAGTGTATTGGTGTGTTTGCTCTCTTTTTGATCGCAGAAGATACATAAGAAGGCGATTCTTTGCTTTACCCTAGCGATATCTCATAGCATTCGCATTCTCATCTCGCTTCGGGAAAAAGTGTATCACTCAGCGAAACTTTTGGAAGGAAAAAAAACGTTTCTTCAGGGAGAAACTCTCTTTTCAGAGATGAGAAAGCGAAAGGACTGTAGCTAAGGGACGACCACACACACACACTCACACACACCCCAAAAACCCACACCTTTTTCAAGCTGTATATAGATTTTGTTACAATTTAAATTTTTATTCACTTTACCTTGTCTGGGACTTGAACTGATTACACGGTCGACGTCATCTTACTCTAGAGCAGTGGTGCCCAGAATGCTAAAAGCCTATCCCATGGGATTAGTGCTGCTACTTTAGGTTAAGATGCCAAAAGTTTATAAGCAAAAGTTTCGTTTTACCTGGCTGCAAGATGAGGAGTTCTAAAAGTGATAGCAGGGATTCCATTAATCCAACGAGAGCATATTGTGCGTATTGCAATCCGCAATTGGCGCAAAGTTTTCGTTCGAAAGTCAACAAAAACGAAGGTTCAGGAATCGGCACTATGCCTACACATTGCCAAACACACGGCGATTGCGACCAAAAAAAAATCTAACATGGAAGCACACTTTGTGGCGTGGTCTTCATTTCACTAGATATTAGTCAGCTGTTTGCTGTCATTTTGGCTCTCTGAGTAATTTTTGTGACTATGTCCGTCTCCCTACAATCGCTGATTTTCGTTAGAGAGATAGTAATCGAAAACAAACAGACTGCGAGCATTCTGCATTACAATTTTAAAAATAATGTACGCATTCGTAATGGGAAGTTCGGCTCTGGCATACATCCTTAATACCTAGTAATGCAGGTTGTCGGCAGATCGTTTACAAAGCGGCCATGCATGCACATGGCAAAGTAATGCAGATTGTATGGGACTATTTCCTTCATACTGATGGCAAGGTAACGCAAGAGTAACCCATTTTGTAATGGCAATTTGCGCCGCTGGGAACAACACTCAATAAAGAGAGGATTTTAAAGTGTGCTTCTGCTTCTATGTTTGATTTTCTTTGTTGCGACAAGTGATCATTTGTCAAAGTTGTGTGTGGAGTTGTTTTTACCTTGCTAAGCTGCTGCAAATATAAATTTAGGCAGAAGGTACATTATTAAAAATGTAGACCGACTAGACTCGTGCTTTTAGTCTTTTGTTGTGACAAAAATTTTTGGTAACTTTTTGTAGATTAAAATATAAAATTTTTAAATATTAATATTTATACTTGTTTACGATAGAAATTGTTCCGTTTTAATAAAAGTATTTAAATTTTTAAATAAAGGTCCACTTTTTTGTCACATTCGAATGGAATTATCGTGAAAACGAAAAATTGCCCAAAATCAGCCTCAGCACCAATAACGGGGCGTATTAATAGTTATAACTGTTAAGCTTAGTCTTGGATTTAGACTTTAAATGTGTTCGATGGTCCACTTCGATAGAATGGAAATGGACGTATACATGTTGAAAACGAAAATGTTAATGTTTTAGCATTTTTTTTTTAGCAATTTTAAGCTTTTTCCCAAATCTAACAATTTTTCCTTCCGAGATTCTGCTAACACTGCATGGGAATAGGAACTCATAATTCCGCCGACACACTAATAGAAATGAGAATGTGTGTTATAAATATGCTTTTCATCTCTCACGAGGCATTGGTTAGTTTGCTTATTGCTCATGTTTGACGTCATGATGTTTACTTCGGATTTCGCTGCTACGCACCTAAGCGCAAAGCTTGATTGTGTGAGTTTGGGCGCCACTGCTCTAGAGATAGCGACCAAATCATAGTAAACAATGAAGAGCTTAAGTTTGAAGTACTTAACTTAGCATTTAGAAACTGTGCCAGCAACAACCCCCATGTAGCCTAGCGAGAAGACATTAGTTTAAAACGCCGAGGTCTTGGGTTCAAATCTCCGACGAAACATAATTTTATAGGATTTTTTTTTTTTTTTTTACAATGCACTTTGGTCCTAAAACTGATGATTTAAAATAATGTTTTCCAGCTAACTTCAAGAAGAATCGCATTTAAGTCTTTTTAGTTAAGCGATAAATCGCCGATTCACAGATTGAAAGATTAAAATGGGAGAGAGATTCCTTTAAAAATAATCGCATTTACGACTTCGATTAAAAAAAGCATTACCACCTTATCTTATATGTTAAAAATGCGATACGTTATATATTTTGTTTAAATCGCCAAACTATCAGCCAACTCTCTCCCCCAACTATAGCCAGACTTTCATTTTGACGAGAGAGATAAGAAACCCATCAAATTGTTTGGGAACCCAACGGCATAAATATATAATGAATTACTTGTTACTTTGCCTTCAGCATGAAGGAAATAACACCATTTGCCATATGCATGGCCGCTTTTGTAAACGGAGTGCTCACAGCCTGAATTGGATTTCCGTTAATGTATTGCTATGCGTTGGGCTCGTTTTGGTGTGAATTTTGAAATGTGTTTGTTCCCTGCGGGCCAGGCGTAACCATCATTGAATTAAGGGCAAGGTTTTGGTCTCGAGCCTGTTGTCCTAGATGCTTAACCTTCAGGGCCGGTAATTTCTAGGTTGGCTTCAGTTCTTAATTATTTTCAAACTTCCATATTGATGCCAAAGAAATTTAAAGAAGATTCGAACTTGTCGTAGAGCTTAGGGTGTGATTTGTGGTCTGGGTTTGTTAAGTATTAACCATCGAACCATAAATTATAAAGATATAAGAATTTTTAAATTGCTTAGAAACCACAAAGTTAGTTAAACCAAAGACTCTAGAACTCACAAAGCTGAGTAACGGCCATCCAAGTGAATGTTAGGGAAATTTGCAATGTGGACTTTCGATTTTACAAAGTTTGTTCTTCAGTCTTCGCACACACATAAAACTCTAATGTAAAATCGTAGGTCCACATCGAAACTTCCCTTGGCCATCTTTGTGAGTTTGTTTTTACCCCTTTTTGGTTAAAAGTAACTCAGTTATATTCAAAAATACAATTCTTACACGTTCTAATGCTAAAAACAGTTTTTTGAGCCAAACCCTTTTTCAAACAGAAACGTTTTGGTTCGTGGAGGAATTAATTTCGAAGTTTCGGTTCGATAGCCGTTGCACTCTTGATTCTTACAATAAAACGCCTCTCTTTGTTTTCACCTCTAAGCAAAAGCTACTTTCTATACAATCTGCGATTTGCCTGCAGTTTCAAGACACTTAATATAATAGACAAGTTAGAGATTTAATTAAAAATTAAGAATCCATTTTTATACATACACCAATTCGTTGGCCATCACACACTCTAACTAATTAATGGGTTTGTATAAACATACATACAATATAAATCCCATATATACATATACAATTAATGGTATAGATCTTTGTATAAGGAAAATTCCCATCTTTGGACCAGCTTAGATGGTGGCAACTGTGGCTAATTCCGATTGTAGCCCAAACCGAGTATGTTGCGTGCCTTTTAAAGGAAAAATTGTTTTAGTATCTTTTAATAAAAATATTGAACTGCAGTCTTACCGTTATGAACGCAGAATTGAAGGAACGTTGAAATGTGTGCGTCATGCCTTCGGTTTGTGCCAGCGCCATCTGTAGCTGGATAGCTTCTTCCATGCGATTTTTAAGAAATTCCCAAGTTTGGACATGGCCCGGTGAGGTATCTTGCAGCATATAGAGTTCGGTCATTTTCATGATGGTGGCCAAGCCGATGCGCCTTGTATACCAGCCGAACTGTAATTAATTTTGTGTCAAATCATTTGGTGGCATGTTCTCAATCCCACAACTTTTTGAAAAGTAAACGAAGGCAAATTCTTTTCGTTTACTATATCGTGTTCTCAATTCCGCTACAAGCGAGTATAGCACTATATACACAATATTGAAACCACAAGCCCAAGCGAAACGATCGAAAATTGAACAGTGAAGCTGAGAGACTTTAAGGTTTCATTTTTCGGTTTGGCTGAAACACGTATACGTAAATGCAAATCAAATTTCACTAACAATTTCTAAATGGATCACAGAATTAAGAAAAACTACCTTTATGTACATCAAGCAACTGTAAGAGTGAGTAATTTGGCAATTACTTTTTATTCTAACGGCCAACAAGAATTTCTTTTCAAAACGAAAAACTTTTTCGTTTTTGTCTAAACACATATATTTAGGATTATGAATTATTCTGCGACAACTGACTATTAATTTTCTAGTTCATGTAGATAACGAGAAAGCCAAGCTAACTTCGTTTGTGCGTAAGTTTTTATACCTTGCAAATGTTCTGAAATCTCAGAGTTTAGGAGCTCAAAAAATTTTCTAATTAAAACCCATTTTCCGACCGATGGTTTCTATGGCAGCTATAAGATATTGTCATCCGTTTTTGGCTAAAATTTGCTAATCTATGTGAAAGCGTATAGTATTAGTATAGGCCGGGTTAGCAGACGTTAACATTGATAACAAAAAAGTTTTTCTCTCCAAGACCCATTTTCCCACCGAACTTTTCTACGGCAACTATGAGATATAGTCATCCGATTTTCACCCAATTAGGCAAAACTGTTTGAAAGCTTCTAATATTAGTATTGGCCGAATTTGGAGACGCTAGCATTGAAATTAAAATAGTTTTTCTCAGTAAGACACATTTTTCGAACGATAGTTTCTATGGCAGCTATAAGATATATACATCCGATTCGGTCGGTTCCGACATATTAGCAGCGTGCAGTAAATAGAAGACTCTGTTCAAAGCTTCAGATCGGTAGCTTTAAAAATGAGAGACCAGTTTGCGTAGAAACAGACAGAAGGACGGACAAAGCTCAATTAACTTAGCTCGTCGCCCTGACCAAGAATATATAATGAACATTTCTCTGCGTGGCAAACTTCTGGGCAAAATTATAAAATCCTCAAATTTTTTTTTGTGTAGTTTGGAATAGTTTGGAAAAAATTCATATTTCAAAAACGGAGCCATAAAAAAATTTTTGAAATCAATTTTTGAGATCACCATTTTTGTTTAAATACTTTGGGCGAAATAAACCGAACAAAACTGCTTTACTTTGCAGTTTTGGGCTCTGCGTTTTCCTGAGTTTTTTAAAATAAATAATATTTTGTTTTTATTGGTCGTTCATGTAAAGTGATTTGATTTTCATTTTGTGTGACAGTTTTGTTTGTCATTTTCTGCAGATTATCTAATCTATCTATCTATCTATCTTATAATTATTGAAGACCATAAAGTTTGCACACTTTGAAGGACATATATGATGATATTTTTTGTTGTTTATAAACACGAGACAAATTTTTGATTTGAAACATCTTTAATTTCGGTACGGAAGATTTTAGTAGAAGTAAAATTTGATTTCAGTATTCAAACAATTTATAATATTTTAATTATTAATAAAATAAAGTTTTACAATAAATAAATCAAAGTACTATCTTAATATTTTTAACAAAGTTTTTTGACCAATCAGCCTTTGCTTTTGTTTTTGATAATATTAGTTATTTGTGTTAATTTCTAAGACGATATTATATTCGCATTTTGAAAAAAAATTCTTTTGTTTTTGCATCTAATTCAGTGGTGCCCAAACACACACTATCAAGCTTTGCGATGGTGTGTGTAGCAGCGAAACACGAAGTAAACATCATTATGTCAAACACGGGCTACAAGCAAAGAAATAAATATGTGTGCGTGCTTTTTATAGAACACACGTATTCTCTCTTTCTATGCGTGTGTCGGCTGCGACGCCGGCAGCATTTTCAGTTCCTATCCCGTGGGACAGGCCATAGGCGTTTTATGCACCACTGATCTAATTCAATGTTTTTAGAACTTCTTAACGTTTCGGCCAGCAAAATTGGTTTTTAGCATATATTGTTGAAATTGAACTTGTTAAATAAAGATTCAAGTCTTTTTATTTTGGCCACGAATTTCGCTGATGGCTTCTTCAGCCCACCTGCTGATACTTATCAACATACGTGAATGTAGCATTTTCTTTGTCGGCGCAGTCTAATGACAATCTTTTAATTAGATGACCTGAGATGTACTATATGGAGTCATCCGTCAGTTCGCTATCTATTTCGACTTCTTCTCCTGCCTGCTTTGCTTTAGCGGATCCAGAGCCCAATTCACCCAATATATGCAAAGATCAAAATATTTCTAGTAATCAAGAATTTTAGAAAAAGATGCAAATGTTTAGATTGTTTCAAAAAGGCATCAGCAGTGAAAAGTATCTACAAACAAAGAACGTTGAAATATGGGTTGAAATATTACGACCTATCGTTGAAAATACGGTTTCAACCGTATGAGCTAATTTTGATTACCCGATATTCTATACGGGGCAATAGTTTGCGCGAAGATTCATTCTACTCAGTAGAACTCTTCAGGCTCCAGAACTTCAGATTTCATCCGCCTGTGCTCACTTTGACAATGTGATTGAAATGTTACTTGAAACAAGAAAAAATGAATCATCTTTCGATGTATTTTTTAAAAAAATAAAGAAAGTTGCAGTCGAAATCTCACTTGAGTTGAAAATTCCTCATTTATATGGTGGTCAAAAATCGCAACAGCTTACGCACTTGACGCTATGAAGTTTCCGCAAAACGTACCGTCGGTGCGACTCTGCATTACCAGTCGCTAGTGTAGGGATAAGTCGGTACGTCTCTGCATTACCAGTCGTTAGTTAAGTGATGGGTCGGTCTACACTGCATCACCAGTCGTCAGTGTAGTGATGGGAGCACACTCGCTAACGACAGGATATGCATCACTACACTGACGATTGGTAATCCAGAGACGTACCGACTAATCCCTACACTAACGACTGGTAATGCAGAGTCGCACCGACGGTACGTTTTGCGGACATTCCCATAGAAAATTCGTTAGGCAAATAACATGGCTGGTGGTTAGGCTGGTGGCTGGTAGGAACGATTCGTTAGCGGACTCGTAAGATCCAGCCCAGGGTAGTATATATTTAGTATACGACCGTTCTGAACAACAATTTTGGAAAAAATGTCATCGATGGGCCGCGAATCATAGAAAATTTTTATACAACAAAGTCGAGGCGGTCATCCATGGGTTCCCTTTTTAATTAAGTTTTTAAATTTGCAGGTTTTGTACTAAAAATATGTGAATTCTTTTCGTCCAATGTCAAAAAATGAGAAAAAATTAAAACTTAAACACAAAGCTTATATACAGTAGCATTTCCAAATTCATAAAACTAACCAAATTAATGTACAAGTATGGTCTAAGTGACGTGTACGACGTTTTTTGATTTGAAATTATGTATTGAATGTGTTTATATTGGCCGATACCTTTTTATACTCTGTGCCAAAGGTACACAGAGTACGTTAAGTTTGTTTGTAACAGAGAGAACAAATCATTTCCGACCCTATAAAATTTATATATTATTGATCAGCATCAACAGCTGAGTCGATTGAAATACAAATCAAATACGAATACGATACAAATTAGCATTATGTATCGATTTGCCGAAGAAATGAGCGGTTCTCAAGTTGTAAGCAAAAAAGACTAGTGAACCAGTAATAATGTTAAGTAAACAGTCTGAGTTTACGGAAGCCGCTTGTGAAATCTGGATTTGGGGCCGTAATGTGACAATTCGTCCTTCTCATTCCGACAGAGCCTTTCTATGTTTTGTGTGTGGAAGTAAGTTTGTGAAATCAGGTGCAGCACTAATATCCTAGGCCTGAGATCTATCTATTCTGAAAAGCACAATGAGATCCGAACAATCTTAAGTGATCTTGAATGCCCTTAGCACCCCTTGGGCTAGTGTACTTTGTTGTTGTCAAACTGACTATTCAGTAGCTCAATTTAAAGGTGATTTTAGGTCATTTTTTGGATAGGGTTCGGCAAGGTGAATTTACTATGAAGGTGACGTACTCAGCACAGCTGCTTTCGCACAGCAGTGAGAGAAAATTGAAAAAAATGATGGCCCCTTGTGACTTTGGGGTACGTCATCTTTATAGTAAATTCTCCCGTACCCCGGGAGGTAATTTGTTAATTAAGGATGGTTTCAGATCTAAATCCCACACGCAATTTCATACTTACATCCACGGAACGATCACCCGAATAGTAGCAAATGTCATCGACCAGCGTCAACACCTGAGCCAGAGCTGTGGATGCATGTTGCGGTTGTGCTATCAGGGCCATTGCCTGTGGCCATTGGGATTTGTATGGCACCAGCATCTCTAGCCGCTGGCGTACTGCTTGCACCAGAAAATCCAACGGATCGCTAATGTCCTTTTGACCCTGATCTGTTTGCTTTTGCAAACTCTCCACCAATTGTGCATTACATTGGCCATTAAAGTGGGAGACTAGAGCAAAGCCGCCCTCGGGAAACATGCCATGAACAACGCTGGGATAGCCGCTCTGTTCGGCACCCAAAACAATGGCCTGTTTGGTCCAGCCCTGCTGGGGTACATGCTCCAAGGCAGCATTCAGAATCTTTGTGCGTATGGCAATCAATTTGGACTGTTTGTCCTCACTCTGTCCACCGCCTGAATCGTTTTGTGTAGTTTTAGCAGTGGCCTCTTCATGTTCGCGTTCCCTTTGCTCCTCTCGTGCACGAAAGTCGCGCAAGTGGCTAATGTCCGCCTCTTTGGTATAAGCTCGAGAGTGTAGGATGGTGGTCACCAGGCGGCCGCTAAGCTGTGCATCTGCAAATAAGGTAAGAGTTAAGCCAAATTGGCATGAGCCAACAATTAGCCCAATATAGACAACGACATCCTCTATTGACCATTAGTTAATTAGCATGATCTGCTCAATTAACACCCCGAACCACATAAAGAAACACACTTTTAGTTATCATTTGTTTGGGGGAGATTTCATTTCGTTTTCTTTACAAACAAAAAATTTGTGGTTAAACAAGTAAACTACGCTGGCGGCTGGTCTGTTCGATGCTTTCAACGGCACGCAAATACAGGGACAAGATTGTTTCCAGATTGGTAATGGAGCCATGTAAAACCTCCAGCTTCTCCTCTTGCCCAAGCTGGGGTAAACAGTCAGCCCCATCGCCTGCAGCCATGCCGCTATTGCTGATATTCACGGCCAGCAAATTGAGTTGCTGCTGCATCAGGGCATCATCCGAGTTACTCTGGCCATTCTTTACACGCTCCCTGTAGGCCTTGTAGTGAGCCAAAGAAAAGTCCAAGGCCTGGCCCAAAGGTTGCAGCAAGCGTTGCTCAATCTCCGGTAGAATATACCAAAATCCTGTACAATTTTGCCAGTCTCTTTTGCCCAAGTAACGTACAATGTTTAAGGCACAGCACAAACGATTGCTATGGACCAGCAGATCAGATTTGACATCATCCTTGGGCAGGACACACAAACAGAGCAGCAGCATTTCCCTAAACTGCTCGCCACAGTAAACAGCGGGCAGGGTAGATGGGTAGGGCTGACGACGTATGGCCTTATCCACCAGATCCTTGTACAAGCTAGCCAAATAGCCCATTAGACCATCATGCTGTAGAGTCTCCAGCAGATTCTTCAAAATAAAATACTTGCCGGCATCATCAAAGGCCAAAATATACTGGCGTAAAACAGTCAGACCTAACTGGCGCAGCGAAACCAGGGGAGAGTAACCCACTATTTTACAGAGCGACTCGCAGTAACGCTTGTGCACCTCCAGCTGCAGTGAATGGTGTGGCACTGCCTTACCCCAAAAGCGGAGAATATGCTTCATCAGATGCAGGCCACAATAAGCCAGGGACGGTTCCTTTTGCTCCAGCAGCACACATACCAAATACATGCCCGATTCGAACAGGAAGAGCGAAGCGTACACTTTGGGAGCATTGGCGGGCATTAGTTTGCCCACCAGCAGAGCATGATAGTACATGGCTACAGCATGCAGGGGCAGCTTCTCCTCTATGAGAAATATATTCTGACTGCTCAACTCATAGACGCCCTTGGAGGCATCCAAGCGGCGTGGCCAACGTGCACGCTGCTCCACCAAACTCAACAGATAGTAGGGATCACCGCCCAGGCAAGCGTTGGCATCCTGGGCCAAACTTTTGACCACCTGATTTACATACGTCTGGGTGGCATCTTCCTTGACTTGAGTCATCTGCAGCAGGGCCAGCGGTTTGCCCATTAACTGTATAAAGAAGCAGGTGAAGGTGTTGCGTCTGTTCAGGTCGCAATTGCGAAATGCCTGCTGCTCCGGGCGTACATCCTGCTGTATAATCTCGGCCAACAAAGGGCCCTGAAACAGTCCCACTGTTATATAGTGAGCCAAGAAATCCTCCACCTGTGGATCTTGTTCCAACAAACGCGCTTGTTCCTTATCATAGCCCTCGCTGAGGTAGGCGGGTAGAGGCAACTCACCCAGGCGACTGACCACACTTTGCAGACACCATTCCACTGCCTGTGGTTTCTGTTGGCCCTGGCGCATGAGCACTACCTGTAGAGCTCTTAAATAGGCTGAGAATACGGCTATACTGCTGCTCTCCTCAATCTTTTCCATGAGCTCCAACATCAGTTCCTGAAGTGGGGCATACTGGGCCAGCAATTTAAGCAGCTCATTGGAGCAGTCAAACAGCTCCGGCTCCTCAATGTTCACCTCATCCATTAGGTTAGGCACACATACATCCTGGTACAAATCCAAGGCTATAGCCGGCAGATGCTGCAGATTCTTGGGCGCCTCGTTGGGACTCTGGAATAGCATTTTGACCCCCTCATAGGCCTTCTCCAGCAGCAGCTGTTTTATTAGCTTTAACAAACGATCCGCCTCTTCTGGCTCCATGTTGGGATTAAAATTTCTGATTTTTTATACACAAAAATTGACACTTTATCCAAAAATCCAAATAATTCTAACAATTAACCGGTTCTCTCTCTCTCTGTCTACAAGCACACTAATACCAAAGCAAAGAACAGCTGATTGGCGCTTCTCTTTCGTAACGCGCGAACTATGGCTCAGGCCAGTGATAACAGTGGGGCGGTAATAATCAGTTTACTTACTAAAAGGCAAGACCAGCTTTTGTAAACGAAATAATTTTTGCAAACAACGCACATTGGCCATGGTGGGCTTTAGAAATGAATCTGAATTTGGTGTGCTATGACTGCTTTGGTCAAGAGTGACCAGCGTGACCGAATATGGTATTTTAAATACTTTTTGGTATTTTATCAGCTCTGATTTTGCACAAAAGTATTTTAATGGTATATAGGTATTTAGTAGCATTTTTCTTAGATTTTATGGTATTATATGGTATTTTCGGTTTGGTCACACTTTAACAAATCGAATCAAGTCTTAATTTTGTGATAATCTATTAAAACAAACAAATAGTGAACATGAGTAATAAGCAAAAATATAGAGCTGAGTGGGAGACTATGCCGGAAAATCAAAAATGGCTGGGCAGGAGCGCAAATAAGATGGATGCGCACTGCAAAGCGTGCCAGACGGACATGTTGAGTAGGCTGGCGTCACTTAAGCAGCACGCGGCTACACAAAAACATAAAGATAATATTATGTAAATAATAACTTTTTGATGGCTTTGTAGACCCGGCAGCCCAAAACCCTTCCTCACATAGACGGAACCCAAATAGAAGCATCCGCACAGACCCACCCACCGTAACTGAAATAAGCTTAGCCATAAGCAAGCTTAAGAACAACAAGGCTGCTGGTCCGGACGAGCTCCCAGCTGAGCTTTTGAAAGCTGGTACCAGCATTATATCACGGGTTCTGCAACCCATCATTCAGAATGCTTGGATATCCGCAACAATACCTCCTGAGTGGAAAGAAGGCGTTATTGTCACCATTCCCAAAAAAAGGTGACTTAAGTCACTGTAAAAACTGGCGAGGTATTACTCTTCTCAACTCTATCCAAAAAATCGTGGCATTTATAATCCTGGACAGAATATCACCCGTGCTTAATGGCCTGCTCAGACGAGAGCAAAATGGTTTCAGACCCAACCGATCCTGTGTAGACCATATTAACACATTGCGCATAATTGTGGAGCAGTCCACGGAATGGAGGTGCCCACTCTATTTACTGTTTGTGGATTTCGAGCGCGCATTCGACACCATCGAAAGGGAGGCCATATGGAGCTCTCTTCACAACTGCGGTATCCCGGACGGAATCATAAAGCTGATAACGGCGTTATATGAAGACGCAAGTCTCACCGTTCGCTGGAAAGGCAGCAACAGCGCTAGCTTTGCCGTAAACAACGGCGTGCGGCAAGGATGCGTTCTGTCACCTCTCCTGTTTATAGTTGTCCTCGACGATGTCCTCAAGCGCACAAATAACGAGGTGCGGGACGGTATTCAGTGGAGAATCAACCAAACGTTATGTGACCTGGACTACGCTGACGACATCTGCTTCATGACCCATACACTGGAAGGGGTCTCAGCGAAGCTCAAGGCTCTGGAACGAAATGCCCGCGCAGCTGGCCTCAAAATCAATATCTCTAAAACTAAGCTGATGCGGACGCAAACCCCCAATACGACCCCCCTAAAGGTGGCAGTTAATGGCAATCTCGTTAACATAGAGGATGTTGAAAAATTCTGCTACCTGGGAAGTGTCATTGCGAAAGATGGCGGTGCAATGATAGATGTGGAAGCACGTATTTCCAAAGCTAGAAACGCCTTTCGAAAGCTACACCGGGTGTGGCACTCCCGTTCCATATCGCTGAAAACGAAACTGCGCATCTTTAATACCAGCGTAAAGTCGGTGCTACTATATGGCTCAGAGACCTGGCTGGTCTCCGATTATATAAGCGGAAAACTACAAACTTTTGTGAATAAGTGTTTGAGAATAATTTGCCGTATATTCTGGCCTCTCACAATCACAAATGAAAACCTCCTGGAGTATTCTGGAAACGATCCCATCGCGACTGAGATAAAGAGACGTAAATGGAACTGGATTGGACACACCTTACGAAGGGAAGATGAAAACATCGCGAAGATGGCTCTACAATGGAACCCACAAGGTAGCCGGCAGAGAGGTCGACCCCGGCAGACTTGGATGCGCACAATCCACGCAGAAACCAGACTGAGTTGGAACGAACTAAGACACCTGGCAGCAGACAGAAATCGTTGGAAGAACTTTGTTTTCGCCCTATGCTCCTCCTAGAAACAAAATTGTCACAAATTTTTTTTTGTTTTTAAGGAAATAAAAAAAAAAAAATAATAAATATTTTTTTTTTTTTTGATTCAATCGTTTTTAAAAGAGTCGGAAAACAACAATAGCTGCCTCTATCAAAAAGGCAGAAATTATGTTCGCTGCAGCGATTGCTGAACACAACATATCAATGAGAGCAATGACTAAAAATCTCAATTGCGATACATTCTGGTACGAATTGAGTCAGTTAAAAGATATAAATAATTGCTATAAATATTCGAATATTTAATTATTTTAATCTATGTTAATTTTGCCAGTTTCTAATGCGTCGTGTGAACGCATATTCTCTCAAATTAATTTAATCAAAACGAAAAATCGAAACCGCTTTAAAAATGTAAATGTATCACATATATTACATGTAAAACAATCATTGCGCGAAAATGGGTGCAATAATTTTAAGCCCAATGAACAAATGTTATGTAAAGATCTCAACAAATTTAATTTAAGCAGCTCTGACGAAGAAGGCTAGTAAATATAATTAAATGTAATATTCTGATCTTAAGAGAAACTTACAAGACTGGACAAAGAAGTTCCTTTATTATTTTATTTTAAGAACATGTTACTCGATGACTGGACAAAGAAGTTCCTCTATTATTTTATTTTAAGAAAATGTTACAAAATGAATTTTAAGCATTTTATTAATTTTAAGACTTTAAATATATATTGGAATATGGAATTGAATACGAATGCATATTGTTTTAGTTTTATGTTGGACTGAAATATTATTAATCTTGTAAAATGAAATAAAAAACAAACATTTTTTGCAATGGGAAAACCCTTATTTTTCTTAAAATAACAATATATTTTTACATATTACTATAATTTGAATTTCCAGGCGATTTATTTGTTATGGTATTTATAGTGGTATTTTGTAAAATATGAAATAGTATTTTATAGTATATTTTTGAGACCAAATTGGTATTTCTCGTTTGGTCCGGCGCGGTCACGCTGAGAGTGACCGCTTTCTTTAAACACCAAATACCTAAGAAGTGTGACCCTTATTTAACCAAAAGGAATAAATATCGCACACTGTAAGTGGTATTTTAAAGGGGTGTTTGTGTGGCAACTCTGATCTGGACGCTTAGTCAATCGCTATTCATTCGTGTTTTCGGGTGGTAGCAGAGGAGCTACAATAATTATTATTTTTTGCAAAACTCCGGCGAAATTTTTTAAACATTTTAAGCATTAAATAAACGTTGCAAAACAGCGCGCGCGTTGATAAAGTTTCGAAAAAGTGTGCCTGCTGCTGCTGTTTTTGTTTACAGTTCGAATAAATAAATTTATTTAAATTCATCTTAAAGTTGTTTAATTTTAACCAAAATCTACTCTTTTTGCTGTTTGGCGGCGCGTCTCGGTGATCCGACCCCGAGACGTAGACGAGGGTGGAAAACCGTGAAAAAGAAAAACGAATTGTGCGTGTCCGTGTCGAGTTTGTGTGTGTGTGTGAGTGTGTGTGCGTGAAAAACCTGGCCCAAATTCTAAGCTAAATCAAACACTATTTGTAATGAGTTTACAATATGTTCGATCCGCAAATTAAGGTCACAACTCTTCCTCTTGCTCCTAATCGGGATGCCTAGCTGCTGCCCAGATCCAGTTTTGGTTTTGGGCAAGGCGTGGTGTCAGTGAATCAAATTTCTGGGCCCTTTCCTGGCGGAGCTGCCTCTCTCTCACTCTGTGGTGGTTATTCCTGTTTGACTTCATTTTCACTGCCTCGACTTTCGCCACTAAAAATTATAAACAAAGGAAAAATTTCGGCAAAGACAAAATGTCGACGCGTTCGCAATTAACCAAGGACTTGAATGGTGAGTAATCCCCCTTATCATATATGTATGTATGTATGTATGCTTCTTTTGTTTTGAAAAAGTCGCCTGCATAACAACAACAACAACAACAAAAATGCAAGTGCATCCATCCCCCTGGCTGGCGTTTCCGACACGCCACCCACCCACAGTTTGACACGCACTGCAACTATACGCTCTTCTCTCTCTCTCTCTCACTCTCTCGCGGTCTTACGACTCTTGATATTTATTTTAAATGATTTGAAATTGAAAGGCCCTACTCAATTTATTTATCAATAACCATGAATTTATCATTGTTTGTAAATAAATAAATAAATATAAATTAGTCACCTCCCCTATACATTATATGTATGTTGTTATCAACAGGCCTCTGTCTCTTGCAGGGACGGTTCATATGCCTACTCATTCTCCATGGTTACGCTTCAAAGTTATTTTTCACCGGAAATCGGTTAACGCTTGACATGGCCTAGGGCTTAGTGGGGGGTTGCGAAGGGGGGGGGGGGACTTGAAAGCCAATCTGAAGAACGTGCAGTAAGCTTCAACGCTCTCAAATGCCTTATTAGCAGTGACACCCCGAAGTATATGATTTGGATCTATAGCAGAGTTTCACTGTGTGTTAGAGACAAACACAGTCACATTTTAACAGGGCTGCAAACCGGTTCGGTGTTGAACCGCTCCAGAGTCGGAGACTCCGGAATTTTTGAATGCAATTTTCGGAAGATGTGAAATAGCGATTCACACGGACAACATCTCACATCTAAATCAAACCAAATTCTTAAAAAAAATTGATAAAATGAATTTTTAAGAACAATTGATGGTTGTATTTATCTGGCCTGCTTTTGCAGATTTAGTCAATAATGCATTAGTTGCAGAGATCGAAGATGAAGAGGAGCTGCTGACCATGAGAGGCATAAATCTGCTCATACCAAGAAGAGCTTGGATGTTTGTTAGGGGAAGTAAAGTGTGACTTTTATCCGTGCAATTCGTTTACATTCTTATATTTCATCCTTATTTTACATTTTAGCTTATTTGGCATTTTTAAAGAGAGCATTCGGATGGAGCAATCAACCTACTTAATGCGCGTAAGCTGGCTTGAAGTGTTCAGAAAAAGAGACACAAATTGCCGCAGCTCCATCCTACTGCTGTATGTTGCACAGCATCTTAAATGTCCACAACATTGCAATCAATAAACACCGGTGGCAGCCAAACCAATCTAATACTACTGCTGACTATTCTTCAGGTGCTGAAGAGATAGGATTAGCTATTGCAAGATTTGTTATTTCGAATGAAGAAAAAGAGGGTATTGCAAGGCACAAATGGTTTTACATGTTATTTATTGTTCCTTTTCCCGCAACTGGAAGGTAGCTTGATGCTCCCTTTGCAACTCCAACCACTCACTCGCAATGCTTACAATCTCCGCTTAGTGGCTAGTCTTGGTGCGTTTTGCAAGGGGCCTGCCATTGCAATGGGTGCCACAATCCGACATCTGTGGGATATGAATTCCGCATTTAAATGTTAAGGTAAAAGATGTACATTGTCATATGTCTGTTTCTTTATTGAGTTAATAAAACTTAATTTAATAATGGTCAAATATGCCATTTTCTGCATTTTTTTGTTTCTTTTTAGGTCTTTAACCCATTAGAGATATGGAATTTTTGATTAGGGTTCAGCCGCGAAAAACTTGTCTTGAAAGAATCATTCTCTAACTTTTTTAGGTTCTATGTTGAGAATAAATTAAGTTTGAATTTTTGTCAAAATACTTTGTGTCCACCCCCCCACATTTTGTATGAACCTATGCAACTGTTTGTGTACTACTTATGTTTTATTTAAAGCATACTTTTATACGAGGATTCGATACAAATTTCCCAGTTTTCGGATTTTTGTTTAAAAGAGATAATGTATTTTTATACCCTTGGAGAGGGTATATTAAAATTGTCCGGATGTTTGT
Organism: Lordiphosa stackelbergi; assembly: GCA_018904235.1. Taxonomy (NCBI): domain Eukaryota; kingdom Metazoa; phylum Arthropoda; class Insecta; order Diptera; family Drosophilidae; genus Lordiphosa; species Lordiphosa stackelbergi. Next base: position 35,914 of record JAEIFU010002599.1, read on the forward strand.
AACGCATAGAAGGAAGCATCTCCGACCACATAAAGTATATATATTCTTGATCAGCGTGACGAGCTGAGTTGATATAGCCATGTCCGTCTGTCCGTCTGTTTCTATGCTATCTCCTCCGTCAGTTTTAAAGCTATCGTAACCAAACTTTGCAAGAAGTCTTTTGGTACAAATACGCTGCACATTTGTCGGAACTGGCCCGATCGGATGACTATAGCATATAGCTGCCATAGGAACAATCGGTTGAAAAAGTAGTTCTAGTGAGAAAAACTTTTTTGTTTTCAATGCTATCGCTATCAAACGTCGTATTTATAAGTTTTTTTACTTTCACATAATTTCAGCAAGTTTTTTGCAAATCGGGCAACTATATAGTATAGCTGCCATACAAAAGATAGATCTGAAATAAAGTTTTAGGATGAACAACTTTTTTTTGTTTTCACTGCTATCGCTCCCAAACTCGTTACTGATCAATATGATATGCTAACACATAATTCTGTCAAGTCTGATCCAAATCGGAGGACTATAGCATATAGCTGCCATAGGAATGATCGGTCGAAAAAATAGTTTTAGTGAGAAAAACTTTTTTGTTTTCGAAGGTTGTGTGTTTGTACGTTTCAGTTATAAATGTTATCTGTCTCAACACAATTTTAGAGAGTTTGATCAAAATCAGATGAATATATCGTATAGCTGCCATATAAAAAACTGCCAGAAATATATCATGCTCCAAGGGTATATAAACTTCGGTCGAGCCGAAGTTAGATATTTTTTCCGAACTGTGTTTTCAGATTTGATTACACCATGGTACGCCAAGATGCTCTTAATTTTTATTTTTTTTTTTTTTTATTTTAATTTTCGTGAAGCTGTTTTATCCGTAAATTTTGTCAATTGTTAAAAAGGCAAACGGTAACCGAGCGAGCGTAATTTTCATCGTTTTTTAAATATATTAGTTGATCTTTTTGGCCTATGAATTGATTTGTGGGGAGTACTAAGAATGGTACTCAACTGGCGGTTTTTTTGGCTGTCGAGTACCATTTCTTTTGGTTATGTAATAGCCCTTTATACCATCATAGAAACGATTTGAATGAAAATCTACCATGCGCTTAAAGATATTCAAAAATGAAGGTTTACCTTCTTCGGGCAAGTACCTTAACCGATTGCACGATTGAAGTGAATTTTTTATATTGCGTTCCCAATGACCCTGTCCACATTTGCGGAGTTTTAGAGAATTTTATGATAAAAAACCATTAAAATCTAAGTTAATGGGATTTGTCGTTAGTGTTGTAAGTACAAAGTGCCTGTAAACGCGAACCGTGGCTTGTTTGAAAACTGGCTATGCGGTATTAAGTTACAGAGTCCGTCCTTCGCCAACATTAAAGGGTCTTATGCCGGGGTTTTTTTAAGTGTCTGAACAAACCGGTCAGGAACGCTCCCCCTAGAAACCGGATAGGTTCAGGATTTTTGAGTAACCAACGAACAGGAAAACCAACATTGAACGCGAACCATATAATAATATTGACTACGGTTTTGACTCCCCCGTGCCCCTTGCTCTAGCTTAACCCAGTTTCAATAAGATTAACATTGCCGAGGACTTTGGATATGTTTGACATTCTTTTGATAAATTCAACCATAATTGTTGATATACACAGCTCTGCACTCAATAACGCTATCTTTAGCTGATAGACCGGCGTTGCCTCCACCTCATTTGTTGGCCCAAGCTGTCCAAGCGATTCACCTAATGATTTATGAAAGTTTGTTGGCGGCAGGTGTCTAAATAACCTTAAGTAAAATAAACAACAAAATCAAAATCAAAAAATCCCACAAGCGGTTTGCGCCCAATTGAGTTTCGGGTGCAGCAGAGACGAGCCAACTGGAACAGCAAGCGGCAGGGGCAGCAACAACAACAATCATAAATAAAATTGTCAATGCTCAATTTGGTGGAGTGTTTTTTTTTTTTGTATGCTCCAAATTCTTGGCATCACACAGTGGGCAGAGCATTTGGTAAATTATGAGCATTAAGTTGAGATTATGTAAGTTTTGCCTTTTAATTAGGCTATAGGCTAATTGGACGACGACGACAGGAAGCAAATCAGACAAGAGCAATAACAACAACAACAGACTGGAGACCGAGGCACAGGCAGGAGAAATGTACATAGGTTCTGTGAGTGAGCCTGGACTCCAGGAAGCACAGAAACTGGCAGCCAAACAACAACAACAACAATGATGTTGCCAACGCCTACACCTGGGGTGGCTGGCGCTGGCGCTGCTGTCATTGCACTCAAATCAAATTAGTGTGAAATGGCAACAAACTTGGCGACAATTTCAAGGGACACACGGTACACTGGTTCCAGAATCATATTTCCAACTCAGTTAAATTGCTAGACTGATCTTTCTGACTGCATTCATTTAAAACAGGGGCCGACAAAACACACACGTTCATTTTGGGTCACGAGAGAGCGCGCTCATTTAGCAGTTAGTTGTTGATGCAAAAGAGAGCAAAGTAAGCTCGTATATATACGATCCAAGCATTATTCGTTCTTAAACTAAGGGCATAAAGTACTTAATTTAGTCCAGAGCATGCTTATTTTAAGCTCTAAACATATCCAAAACGTTCTTGAAATCAACAATTTAGGGATTTTTAAAAACGAATCAAGAAATTTTGTATTTAAATCAAGAATTTTCTAGCTTATTGAAGTATTGAAACCAAAAATCAAGAATTTTCTGACTTATTGAAGAATTGAAACTAAAAATTCTTGATTTAAGTATAAAAATGCTTTGATTTTTCTCCCAGTATACTGTCTGTGGGTCGACGTTGCGGCGCGTCGCTGCCGCAGAAGGCTGATGTATACACAGTAGATAGGAAAGTTCCGGACTCTGATTTCAAATATACTGGCCTAAACGTTAAAATTTTGAAGTCGAATTTAATAACGCTGTATAGAAAGTGAGAACTATAGCTACGGCTACTAGATCAGATATAACAAAACTCGGAATTGTTTGAGCAGCTGAAACCGACTGCTTCATCCCAAGTGAATTCAATTCGAGAGAAAAGCACGACGGAATCTAATACCCACAGATTGGCTTGTCACTTACATTTTCGTTTTTACAACTTGCATTCGAAACACGTACGTTTACACGAAAATCGACTCTGAATTCGGAACAGGGCCCATAGATAGATAAGTGACAAACTTACAACATTAAGGTCCGATTTCACATCTTTTAGATAGCTGCTATTTGTCAGATAAACTCGCAATTTACTGGTTATTTGTTAGTTTATGTGACAGATATAATCTTATTGTTTTTAGCTTATTTAATAAATTGTGTTATCTAGAAGACGAGAAATTGCCCTGAGAAAGCTATCGTGGAAAACCAAATAATTGTTTGGGGTAGGTTCAAAAATCGGTTTGTAAATGTAAAATTGGCTAGCCAAGCTTCTCACAATCTCTTGGCGTGTGTGCTTTAAATTTTTCGCACAAGAGAAAGGGACCTACAGTTTAACGCCGAATCCGAACGGCAAAGAGGTTCAAAAAACGGTTTGCAAAGTCGAAATTTCGAAAATCGACATTTATTTTTTGAGTTAACTCGGTCCAGCTGCTCTATTTTCCGAGTTCCCCGAGGCAGATGGGGAAAACAAAAAATAATCAAATGATTAAAGAATTTGGTAAATGGAGGTTTGAAGTTAAAAGCTGAATAATCAGTTGTGATTTCGGATGATTTGATCGAAATCGAAAACGTGAACCATCTTAAATATATAGAGAAATCAGTCAATATTTATTACCTCCTACAGCATTAACAGTTTTTCCAATAAACATTAAGGGGGTTGACCCGTGTGATGTTTTGAAAAATCTAAATAATTGTTTTTTCCATAAATCAAGTTTATAATTTATGTAGAATATGTGGTTAAAAGTATTTTTCGATATATATATAAAAGAGAGTGTCCCGACTGACTGATTCACTGATTGGCAATCATCGCACAGCCTAAACGGTAAGAGAAAGAAAGCTGAAATTTGGACAGGAGTTTCTGTTAGTGGTGAAAGAGCTTACTAAGACGGGGTTTTGGAAAATGCCACCCGGAAAAGCGTCAAAAAAGTTTGTAGGGAGAAAATTTTATTTTTTATCCGATTGACTTGGAACTTGGTTTGTAAACATAGTACGCGAAACAATTCGACACGTGCTTTCCGATTTTGGAAAATCCGCCCACGAAGAAAATGGCCGGAAAATTCTGCATGCAAAAAACTATTTTTCATCCGATTGGCTTGAAACTCGGTTTGTAAGGAGAGAATACGAAATAATTTGAAATGTGATTTTCCGAAGTTGGAAAATTTGACCCAAAGGTCAGAGAATTCCCTGAAAATTCTGCATGAAAAAAATATTTTTTATGTGATTGGGTTGAAACTCAGTTAATTATAATGTCGGAAAATAGCGTTTACATGTTGCTGAGAGATGAAGCTCTGATGATATGATGCTCTTGAACATGAAAATAAACCTGCAAAATGAAATAGCGAATTATTCTCGTCGTAAATGGAAGGTATTAAAAATATAAAAATGAAAATTGAACACAATATGATGATAGCCCACAAAATATTGTCTAAAGGCGATAAATCGCATGATCTAGGCGGCCGTGACCGGTCCCGAACGTGAAATAAAATGTTCACCGAACTCGCCTCTCAATAAGTCCATTGTTGCGGTTCTGTGTGGCATGTGGCACCGTCTTGTTGAAACCACATGTCATGCAAGTCAAACTCCTGCATTTTGGGCAAAAAAAAGATGGATATCATATCACGTTAGCGCTCACCATGCACAGTTACGTTTACGATTTGCATCATCTTTGAAGAAGTACGGTCCAATGATGCCACCAGCCCATAAACCGCACCAAGCTGTGACTTTTTCTGGATGCAATGGTAGCTCTTGCAATGCTTCTGGCTGATATTCACTCCAAAATCAATAATTCTACTTATTTACGTACCCATTGCACCAAAAATAGGCTTCGTCGCTTAACACAATTTTTCGGTAAAATAGTAGATGTTCGGCGAACTTTCCAAGAGCCCATTCACCAAAAATTCTACGTTGCGGTAGGTCGTTTGGCTTCAATTCTTGCATCAGCTGTATTTTGAAAGGATTCACACCTATATCCTTCCGCAAAGTTGTTGAGTAACAGAGGCCCAATTGCAGCGAACGGCGACGAAT
>JAEIFU010002600.1:0-41086 GCA_018904235.1 Lordiphosa stackelbergi
CATATCTTAATATTTTTATTTCTTAAAATGTTGCTGTTTCCATTGACAAATCGTCATCTCTTTGACCGCGTTTGATTTAAATAACAGTCGCCACTTTCAAACTCACGTGGACTTTTTAAATATTTTGAGAAAAAGGACATACCCGTCAGGGCAGCAATTCCTTGGGGCAAACGCATTGTTATCGCCTTGAATTATCAGCAGAAAGCTAAATACACAACTTTCTTGACTAATTTATATTTTAAACAAAATTGTTGTACTTTTCAAATTCACAAATTATTGGTTATGACGCTTTCTTTTATTTTGTCTGTATTCAGAGAGTAGCGAGTAATGCCAGAGAGTACCAGTACTTTTAAAAATACAAAATTCCTTCGTAGGGAATGTCATCATTTTTAAGAAATGACTGAAATAGACTTATCTAGTTTATCGCTGATGGTCGTTTTGTGATACTTACGAAGTTCAAGCGGAAGTCTGACACTTTTGACCACTCTATATCATGCTGAATCTTATTAAAGTTCTGCTTTGACGACTTCTTCCTTATTGGCCCGATGCATGCATTACATCCGGTCTCGGTTTGCCCTAAAGTCGCTTTTGCTCCATACGAGCTGGCACCAGTTTTTACACGAAGCATGGAAATGTCTTTCCGCCCCTGGTCGTCCCATCTTAGTGGTGGTAGCCCCCCCTTGCCGCCTCCATATTCATCGCCCTTCGCATTGTACGCCTTTCTTGCAGGAGCTTCTTCATCCATCCGGGTGACATGTCCTATCCAGTTCAGCCGCTGTTGCTTTAAGCGCTTGACCAGACTGTAGACCCGTAGAGCTGTTTTACTCTCCCATTGTTTTACTCTCCCATTGTAACAGATTGTCCAAGACGCGTAGATCTTCTTTACGCGGATACCATGTACTGCGTCTACCGCTAAGCCCATCAGTTGAGACTGAAAACGCCCTGCTTACCGCCCGTTCCTTTTGCCGATAGTGTCAATTTTATCGGCACATGCGAGCAGCATTAGATCTTTACGAAGAAATGGCCCTGGCTCGGGTGGCATGTGGGCATTGGCGCAGTATATTCATGCAAAGTTTAAAGAAGTCACGATAAGGTATCCCCCTCCTAATGGTCTTTTATGGTTCGGAAAAGTTCTTCTATTTTAGCGGAGCTTCACGTGTTTTCAAACGTCATCATGCAAAATCGAACAAAACTTTGTCTGGACACCAGCCATTAAAAGAACCTTGACCTTATCGGTGTTTTGAAGACTGATTTATAAGCAACAAAAATAGCTAACTTTTGAAGCCTCTCTCATAGGTTTTCTCCAGCATTTGTCGTAAAGTGAATATCGGGTCTGTGATGGATTTAGCAGGCCTAAAACCCACCCATAAAGGCCCGAGCAGTGTGCTAATAAGCGGCTAATAAGCACGACAGAATATTATCTGCGATGGGAAGAACCTACTGTAGTTGGCGCAAGCTTTATGGGCTCTATTTTTAAGAAGTGGGCTAATTACACTCACATTCCAATCTTCGGGCATGCTTTCGTCGGCCGATATTCTGCAGAGTAGTTGGTGCATGCACTATACCAACTCCTCACCACCAGTCTAAAACAATTCGGAAGGCAGCTCATCAGCACCAGCTGCTTTGTTATTCTTTAGCCTTTTTATGGGTAATCAGACTTCGCGATGTTCCGGTGGGTCTATTTCAATATCGTCGATTACTGGCATTTCTACTTCTGCAGGAACGGCATTGTGTTCGTCGTCGCTACCCAGCAGGTTGGCGAAATAGCAATTCCATTTCTCCAGCTCCACTTGGGAAGCTGTGACCAGATTCAAACTTTCGTCCTTGCATTGTGTGACTTCGGCCCGCGTTGCTACCGACTGCAGAGATCTCCTATAAGCCTATCGCTTCTCCAAAAAGGCTTTGCCATTGACTGTATTGTTGCCCATAGCCGTGGCTTTCCAGACACTTTGTCGAAAACGAAGTGCGAACAGTCGGAATTTAGCTTTTGAAATCCTTAAACATTTGTTTTCGACTGCTTAATCACAAATGCTGTTCAAAGCCATAATGAGGTGCCCTTACAAACTGCTTGTTGCCAAGCCATATAAACAGGACTTTTAGTCAAAGATCTGCTGGACCTAATGGGGGCGTATTAAGTCAGGAAAAGCTGCTGACCGGTTTAACTTGGCGAACCCAGCGTGATCCTGGCTTACTACGTCTCGAGTCAACTCACACCTCCACGTGGTGACCACCGGTAACAGCGAGTGATGCATCCGCAAAGTTGCTGGCTATCGTCGTGGAAATGCGCTAGATTCAACAGGGGCGCAAGTTGATAACACCATCAACAACAAAAGCACCCTGGGAGATATACTACAGCGGAGATGCTTCCATGCACGAGTTTGGGTGCGGCTTCGTAGTCAGTAAAAGACTTCGTCGCTCTGTCATCAGCTTTACACGTGCTCATACTTAAGGTAAAATATTTGAATATTAGTCTTATCTGTGCACATGCGCCAACAGAAGACAAGAAGCGCCTGGAACTACTATACGAGCGCTGCCCCGATTGCGGCATTAAGATCGTGCTAGGCAAGAAGGAGTTTTTGTGTGGCATATGCCTGAAGCTCTACTGTCGACAGCTAAACGACGGGAAGCTGCAATCACAAGGGATCGCTAAAGCCTTCACAGCTAAACTCGCCCAACTGCTCGGTTAAACCTCGACTTTCCCTTCCGATATATGCGAACAGTGGAATCGTATATCACACTCCATGAGTACGGCAGCCAAAGAGATACTCGGTTACTCCTAGTCCCCTCGAAGCGGTCTTGGTACGATGAGGAGTGCCGCCGCGCTACTGCTGAGAAATAAGCTGTCCATAGGGGAACTCTGCAGTCGGGAGACACGATTTAAGGAGCGATAACGGGAGAAAAGAAAAGAGGAGAAGCGCCTTTTAGAAGAAAAAAGAATGAGCTGAAAAGGCGCATGCGTGAGCAAGTCCAGATGCTATTCGGCATGAGTGAGACTCGAAAATTTTATCAAAAGGTTAAGCAATTAAGAGAAGGTTTTAAGCCTAGGGTAGCACAATGCAAAGACGAACACGGGAATCTGGTCACAACTCCGCAAGTGGCACTTGACAAATGGAGAAATTACTTCTCCAACCTACTAAAAATGATGTCGCCTCTAGAGAAGTAGCGATGCCACCAATTGACAACATAGCGATAGACCAAATAGTTACAAAGGCTAAAGAACAACAAATCAGCTGGTGCTGATGAGCTGCCCGCTGAATTCTTCAAGTCTGGAAGCGACGAATTGGTAAGGTGCATGCACCAACTTCTTCGCCGTATATGGTCTGACAAAAGCATGCCCGAAGATTGAAATCTAAGTGTTCTTTGCCCCATCATTAAAAAAGGAGACCCTGCAGTTTGCGCCAACTACCGCGGTACCAGTCTCCTTCCCATTGCATATAAGATTCTGTCGCGTATTAATTGTGAACGTCTAAAGCCGCTGACTGACTGCAACTTGTTAGTGCGTTGTAAATCCACCACAGACCAGATATTCACATTACTATAATTCATGCAGAAGACCTGTGAGGGAGACACCGAAACTTACCATCTTTTTGTCGATTACAAAGCCGAGTTCGCCACACCGATAAGGTAAAGGTTTTTTGAAGCACCAACAATTGGCTTTGACAATAAACATGGACCTGCCATTTCGTTTTCTCGAAAACAGCTGAGAAATTGTCAAAGGGGGTCTGAAAAAAGTTAAAGCAAAGAAGTCTAAAAAACGAAACTACAATTATTTGGAAAGCTGCGGGATGGACAAACAAGTGGAGCTGATCAAAGTGGGCGTTTCGCAATCATTTCTATCGAATCTGGCCAATAAAACGCATTCCGATACAGGCAGCTGCATTACTTGTGGTGGAGAATCTTTTTCGGAGGATCTCCCGTTGATATGGTTGGTGTACTAATTGCTCAATGTATGCACACTACCCAAGTTCCAACCTTCGTAGCCTCCACAGCCCACGGCCAATCAGCCCTAAGCCGTTGGAGTCTCCATAGCCTATTATAGTAGTGGTTTCTCCGGCTTACTGTGGTAGTTTCCGTCACTCCCGTTGCTACCTATTTGTACACCTACCTACGGCGAGTATGATCCTCCAGTCTATGGAGCTGGCTGTAGCTATGAATATTACCTCTAAACCAGTATGTCTCAGTGGTCAAGTTCTGCTCACGCAGGCCAATACAATAAAGGACACTGCTTATACTTTCAGCCCAGTACAAAATACATCCATGAAATTAACCATGGCATTGCAAATGACCTCTGAATTTCCCCCAGTGCCTTCCTTTATCAATTCTATAAACTCTTTTATTTTATTTGAATTAGCCCGCTATTTTTTTAAACAAACAACAGTTGAATTTTTGCTGTTGCCTGGTCACACCACATTGTCGGAGCGAATCATGAAATTATCAAACAATTTCAGCTCCGACAAAATTTCAAGCGTCCGAGTACCTAGCTTGGTGGTGGTGGTTCAGAACTTCTAGTCATAGATCTTCTGGACCTAATGGGGGCGTATGTGGTCAGGTAAAGCTGCTGATCGGTTCAACTTGGCGAACCCAGCGTGATCCTGGTTTACTGCGTCTCAAGTCGACTCACACCTCCTCGTGGTGACCACCGGTAACAGAGCAATGCATCCGCAACGCTGCTGGCTAACGTGAGCGGCGACCCGCCCTTCCCTACAGGGTATAATATATAGGGTTAGTGCGTCGGGTTTGGTACCCACCACCGTAAAAAATCTCCACCAATGAAAACTGCGACTACAATGCCTCGGATACGGACCCCCTCTGACGACGACCCACGCAAACGTTTTAAGGACCACGATTTGAGGATATGCACCTGGAATGTCCGCACCCTCAACAGAGAGGGTGATGATATCGACTTGGTGAAAGTCCTCAAGGAATACTCATCGGACGTTACTGCACTCCAAGAAATGCGATGGATTGGATATGGGAGCAAGATAATAACGCTACCAAAAGAGAAGACAGAACAGAAACCACCACCCCCCTGGAAGATATACTACAGCGGGCATGTTTCCAAGCACGAGTTTGGGTGCGGCTTTGCAGTGAGTGATAGACTACGCCACTCAGTCATCAGCTTTACACCAGTTGACGAGCGGCTTGCCGCGCTCAGACTTAAGGCAAAATATTTTAATATTAGTCTTATCTGTGCACACGCGCCAACAGAAGACAAGGACACCTCGACAAAAGACGAATTCTATGAGCGCCTGGAACAACTATACGAGCGCTGCCCCGATCACGACATAAAGATCGTGCTAGGCGATTTTAACGCGAAAATCGGGAGAGAAGGAGTCTTTGGTTCGACAGTCGGACGATTTAGCCTTCATGAAACAACCTCCGGTAACGGAGAGAGGCTAATAGACTTTGCTGCAGGCCGGAACATGGTCATAAGTAGTACGAGATTTGAACACCTCGACATCCATAAGGCGACCTGGAAGTCCCCTGATCAACGAACACGAAATCAGATTGATCACGTTGTGATCGACGGAAGGCACTCATCGAGTGTACTAGACGTGCGTGCGATTCGAGGAGCCAACATAGACTCGGATCACTGCCTGGTTGCAGCCAAGGTACGCACGCGGCTCAGTGTGGCACATGCCTCACGCTCTGGCACACGTCGAAAGCTAAACGTCGAGAAGCTGCAATCACAAGGGACCTCTGAAGCCTACAAAGCCAAACTCGCCCAACTGCTCAGGGAAACCTCCCCATCTTCTTCCGATATATGCGAACAGTGGAATCGTATATCACACTCCATGAGTACGGCTGCCAAGGAGATACTCGGGTACTCCGAGTCCCCTCGAAGTCGGACTTGGTACGATGAGGAGTGCCGACTTGCTACTGCAGAGAAAGACGCAGCCTACAGGAGAACTCTGCAGTCGGGAGCAACGCGGGCTGTTAAGGAGCGATACCGGGAGAAAAGGAAAGAGCAGAAGCGCCTCTTTAGAAGGAAAAAGAACGAGCAGGAAAGGCGCATGCGCGAGGAAGTTGAGATGTTATTCGGCATGAGTGAGACTCGAAAATTTTACCAAAAAATTAAGCAATTAACAGAAGGTTTTAAGCCCAGAGTCGCACAATGCAAAGACGAACACGGGAATCTGGTCACCGATCCGCAAGTGGCGCTTAACAAATGGAGAAGCTACTTCTCCAACCTACTGGGAGGCGATGACGAACATGATGCCGCCTCTAGAGAAGTAGCGATGCCACCAATCGACAACATAGAGATAGACCCGCCGACCCAACAGGAAGTCTGTTTAGCCATACAAAGGCTAAAGAACAACAAATCACCAGGCGCTGATGAGCTGCCCGCTGAATTGTTCAAGGCTGGAGGGGAAGAATTGGTAAGGTGCATGCACCAACTTCTTTGCCGTATATGGGTTGACGAAAGCATGCCCGACGATTGGAATCTAAGTGTCCTATGCCCAATCTTTAAAAAAGGAGACCCTGCAGTTTGCGCCAACTACCGCGGGATCAGTCTCCTTCCCATTGCATATAAGGTTCTGTCGCGCATTATTTGTGAACGTCTAAAGCCGCTTATTAACACACTGATTGGACCTTATCAGTGTGGCTTTAGACCTGGTAAATCCACCACAGACCAGATATTCACACTACGACAAATCCTGGAGAAGACCTATGAGAGAGGCATCAACACACACCATCTTTTTGTTGATTATAAATCAGCCTTCGACACGCCGATAAGGTCAAGGTTTTTTGAAGCCTTGTCTACCCTTGGTATACCAGCAAAGTACGTTCGTCTTTGCATGATGACGTTGAGAAGTACACAAAGCTCCGTCAAAATAGGAAAGAACCTTTCCGAACCATTTGATACCAAGAGAGGTTTTAGGCAGGGCGATACCTTATCGTGTGACTTCTTCAATCTACTGATGGAATATATACTGCGCCGGTGCCCACATGCCAACAGAACGGGCGCCTTTATTTATAAAGATCTAATGCTACTCGCATATGCCGATGATATCGACATCATCGGCAAAAACGAACGGGCGGTAAGCAGGGCGTTTTCAGAGATTGAGAGGCAGTCGGAACTGATGGGTTTAGCGGTAAATGAGGACAAGACGAAATACCTTGTATCCGCGGACAAAAAGTCCTTGCGTCTTGGACAATCTGTTACAATGGGAGAATACAACTTTAAAGTTGTAGAGGATTTTGTTTACCTCGGAACGACGATAACCAGCGACAACAACATCAGTCTGGAAATCCGACGAAGGATCACTCTTGCAAACCGATGCTACTACGGGCTAAGTAGGGAGCTCAAGAGCAGAGACCTCAAGCGAAGAACAAAATTAGCCCTATACAAGTCGCTTATCATCCCAGTCCTGCAATACGGCGCAGAAGCATGGACAATGACAGCAGCGGATGAAGCGGCGATTGGCGTGTTTGAACGAAAGATTCTTCGGAGGATTTATGGACCTTTAAAAGTTGGCGATGATTTCCGCATTCGAAATAATGACGAACTGTATGAGCTCTATGGGGACACCTGTCTGGTCAAGCGCATAAAGCAACAGCGGCTGCGCTGGTTAGGACATGTCACCAGGATGGACGAAGAAGCTCCAGTAAGGAAAGCTTATTATTCGAAGGCGGCTGACTACGGAGGAAGAGGCAAGCAGGGGAGACCTCGACTAAGATGGGATGACCAGGTTCGGGCAGACATTGCCAAGCTTGGTGTGACCAACTGGTCCCAGCTCGCACGGAGCAGAAGCGACTGGCGGACATTGATTGCAGCGGCCGAGACCGTCGAACGGTTGTGATACAAGCATCGGGCCAATCAAGAAGAAGAAGAAGAGAGTACCTAGCTTAATTGAATACAAACATTCGTTGACTACCTTTACAACACCTCGGATACGCTGTGACGGAATGTTGTTAGCAGCCAAGGCAAGGGGAATGGGACCCCACTTTAATTCTACATGTACACTACACTGAGTTTGCTATCGATATCGTCATCAACGCAATAACTCAGAATAGATGTTTATACTGGTACAGAGTTTAGTTATTGCGTTAAGAGTCAAGATAACAGCTGAGTTTTGTTTTGGTTGTGCGAATGGCAAGAAATTTAATAAAATCAACATAAAAGTGAATACAATCAACTTGTGTTCTCAGCAATGGAGCAAAATGGTGCTATGATGATGCAAATGATGAATATGACAGGGATGTCTGAAGCAACCTTTAACTTTCTGGAAAGTAAGCAACGACGCGTCGCGACTTGGAGCTACTCATGGATGAAGGGAAAAGCCAGCAAATCGAATACCAAAACCTTTCAAGAATTTCATGTAGAACCGCCAGCTACAACAGCTCTCATGGCGCTCCAGCTATCGCAATGCAAGGGCGTAGTCCAGATCAGCAGCACGCTGCTCCAAAAAAAATCGAATGCAGAGGTGGCCAAAACTGTTGGTTCTGTATATAATTGGGTTCTATAACCATGATTTCCTTCGACAACTCCAGGAGCGTGCATGCGGCATCATGTGACCTTACAAATCTCTCTGAGATCTATTTTGAGCCATACCACTAGGGCCCTATACCATTTGCATGGGAAAGAAGCTGCTTGTTGCCCTTAACGCAATAACTCAAAACGCAGTCCTAGTGTAAACAGCCTATGCCTCGGCTCGTCACTGACATGGGCTCTTATTCGATCCGGTAATTAAGACATCTCTGAACGTTCATCGGACTGAGGGAGAAAGTTAACTTCATTTCAGGTCTCCCAATGTCTCCGCTGCTTTGGGTGAACCCTTAGCCATTCACTTTAGTCTGTTTTCCATTACTTATGTAACTTGTAACTTTCACGATATATTGACCGGATTTTTTTTTTGTCACTTTTGAATGGCATCTTACGATGTAGTAGTTAAGTTTTGCGTAAGCGGCACACATGCGCCAACATTGTCTTGAAACTATTCTTGATGGGCGTATAATTAATCCTCTTACCAAAAAAGATCCTTTGAATTGGCATACCAAGAGAACCAAATAATACCAAATTTCATTATAAACAGTAACATTTCAAAATTTACTCCACTCTCCGATCATACGCACAAGTTAAACGAAACTGCAAATGTTAAATGAACACAAACATTCGTTTTATCAGAAACCCAACTTAAAATTATAAAATATAGCCAATTTTCGTTTATTATACACTTGAAAAGTGTATTATAATTTTGCCCAGAAGTTTGCAACGCATAGAAGGAATCGTCTCCGATCACATCGGATCGGATGACTACTTCTTGTAGCTACCATAGAAATGTTTGGTCGGAAAATGGGTTTTAGTGAGAAAAACGGGTTTGTTCTCAATATAACCGCTCTCAAACACGGTCACGGGTAATATTGAATGTTTTTAAGCTGATCTGCGAAGTTTGGTCGAAGTGTATCAGAACTTCGGGACAGACGAAGTTAGCTTTGCCTTTCTTGTTTTTAAATAGATTTAATGACATAGTGTCAAATTAGAAGAAATAGTTCAGCAAAAATATATAAATTTTGTATAAAGGTACGTTTTATCATACATTTAGTTTCATTGGTAGTATATTTTAATGTTTAGCACACTCAAACTGTTTGCTGGGTAACGTTCCTGAATTGCTAGCATTTCACCACCCTACCAGAGTCACCCTGTGAATACCATTTGCAGTCTTGCGCCAATCTCATTCTTTCTTTTCGGCGTCGTTGGAGTGTGGTTGCTGTGTCGTTTGTTCTTTTGAAAGGTGAGGTCCGAATTTAAATCAAATTTGCTTAAACTCAAATGCAAATCGATTATAAATTGGTGCGAAGTTGACTGCGTGAGGAACAAACTTTGTACAAATGTCCATAAAGTATTTACAGTTATATAGAAATATGGAATGGGAATTAGCCTGTGCTTGGCCACCTAACACGTGTTTTTATGGGAAAGCAGTGTGCGGGAATTTGATTGAATTTATACATATGTATGTATGTGCATTTCAGTATGGCGTATTACTTTATTAAATATACATAAGTGTAGTTTTACATTAATGTGAACAAACAAATGTATGTACATGTGCGCAATAAGATACTGTATAAAAATATGCACATACATACATTGTAAGTGTGTAAATGTACACTTAATTTACAGTTGGAATGTTAAAAAAACGCGACTTTTTGTTATGTATTTGTAGGGTTCCGCATTTATTGAATAAAAAATGGACGCTCCACCAGAGGGAAACATCGATACTGAGTCTGGTAATGAGATCGAGGATGACAAATCCAACTCTGATTGCCAATCCATGTAAGTGACTTCAACCTCTCATTTGTGCATGCATCCAGCTAATTAAGCGACATTTGGCAGGCCGGCGTACATGAATTCTGTGCTGCGGCGTCAGTTTTTGCAGGAAATGGTTAAAGCTCTGCCAGCACCGATTCAGAATCGCCTTGTGGTGCTGAAGAATCTGCAACTGGAGCATTTAAAAATCGAGGCCGAGTTCTTCGAAGAGGTTTACAAGTTGGAAAAGAAATACCAGCTTAAATATCAGCCGATGTTCGACAAGCGCAAGGAAATTATCGTCGGCAACGTTGATCCGGCTCAGGAGAAGCCTAATTGGAAGGAGCCTGCTGAGAACAGTCAGGAGGACACCGAGGGCGAGGGTGATCACTTCCGCGAGTCTCTGAAAAACATAAAAAGTATTCCTCAAGATGCGAAGGGCATACCCGGCTTTTGGCTTACCGTGTTCCGTAACACAGCAATTCTGTCGGAAATGGTGCAGCCGCATGACGAGCCGGCGCTGCGCAAGCTGACGGATATATCCATCAAATATGATAACGAGGTAAGTGGACGAGTAGAGAATTGTGGCGAACCTAGTTGAAATCCTAACTCTCTCATCATTCCAACAGCATTCTTACACCCTGGAGTTCCACTTTGATAAGAATGAGTTCTTTTCGAATACAGTTCTTACAAAACAATACTTCTTGAAGTCAACTGTCGATCCAGAAGATCCCTTCGCCTTCGAGGGCCCAGAGATTTACAAATGCACGGTAACTGCTATGGGGTTAATGCTTGCGGCTGCAGATTTGTATTCTCCCCTACGGATTTTTTCAGGGCTCCACGATTCACTGGGAGAAGAAAATGAATTTGACTGTCAAGACCATCCGCAAGAAGCAGAGGCATAAGGAACGTGGCGCTGTGCGTACCATTGTGAAGCAAGTTCCAACCGACTCGTTTTTCAATTTCTTTAGCCCACCCGATGTTCCAACCGAGAAGGAGGAAATCGATGATGAGTCTCATCAGGTAAGAACTCTTTTGACGCACTACAAACACACGGCAAGAGATTTAATGGTTGTGATTTTTTTTTAGCTATTGGCCACAGACTTTGAAATCGGACATTTTCTGCGCGCAAGAATTATTCCAAAAGCGGTGCTCTATTACACCGGGGACATTGTCGATGATGAGGACGACGAGGATGAAGAGGAGTTTGATGAGAACGAGGAGGACGATTTCGATGACGATGAGGTCCCTGCTACTAAGGGTCAAACCAAATCGATTGGTAACAAAAAACAGTCGCCCAATGAATGTCCCAATCAGTAGATTACCAATATATTATGTATATACACATAATTCAAATATAATTTGAAATATATTTTTGGTGAATTAAAATTTCCACAGAACGACGAAATGACTTTAATTCCGTACGTTTTATTCTGTTTAAGCATGCAGTCTGCATTTGGATTATTATTTTTATTTACTCTACAATTTTGATAAATGTTTGATTACATCTTCAAATATCCCTCTTGCTGGGATCGTTACAATCTGCGAATTCCTATTTTATTCATGTCAGTTAAATAAACGATTAGAAGAAGTTCAATAAAAGTCATAAAAGTGCAAGTCTTCAGATCAACTACACGTATTTAGATATCGAAGTCGATGTATAACCATTGATGAACAGCTATCACAATGAACAGACGCAGCATTGAAGAATGAATTGGAGACAAATTGCGAAGCCATGCTGATCTTATGAACAAGGAATTCAAGTTGAAATTGACATTTCACTCATAATACTCTCCACTAGGCACGATGAAGTTCGAAAATAGAAATAAAGTTATTTGATTCTTAAAGAATTAAACGTGAATCTGGCATTGCTTGCCATTTAAAGCTAGTCAAATATTGAATTGGGTATTACTTTGCATACTTTCAGGGGTTATATAAATAAACTTGTGAAAAAGTTGCTGTAAAAAGCTTTTTTATATTAGAGATGTAAACTAGGTCAGTTAAGTTCAACACAAATATATGGTCTTCCAATGAATACTCCCACCCCTTGCGCTTCTTGTACGTGCAGACGATATTGCTTAGTCATTTTGTATCTTCCACAAAGTCTTACCTCTGCTTACCCTGTAAACCAGTATTTCACACCGCTCATAGCGTCAGCTGTTCGGAACCAGTACTCCACTTTCTCATCGAAAGTTATGCATCGATTTGGTTAATCTGTATGAATGCTGTGCATTACCCCATTTCCCCATATATGTCCATCGAAGAAAGTTTCGGGGATTGAGACGGGCAAGATGCATTTATATAGAATTCAACAACTAAGTACCATTTGGCTGGTCTGGCTCTGTCATGTTCATGTCCACTCCAAATTGGGCTTAAGACACAAACTGAGACAAACCACCACACGCATTACCCAGAATGACACTTTGGGTATGGAACTTATTGGGCAGGTGCCACATGCTGCAAATAACAAATTCAATTTTTAAGTTTACCCACAGAGAATTCAGCAAGATGTACCCAAATCTATGAAATTAATATTTTATAAGTAAGTAAACATGCTTTATGTACAAAATAATTGTATAAGATGGTCCCCATGCAGCAACTGCAGTTCTATCACACGCGCTGTTGCATGATTTTCGAAGATTACGCCAAATCTGTTGATTTTCGTTTTGTTTTTAGCCGGTATTTTTAAGCAGCTCTCATTTTAGTTGATTGGCCCCAAAAGGGAGAGATGGCGAAGTAATTGAAGTATTAACTGTTTGTCCTAACCGTTGGAGTGCAGGTACCAATACCAACAAAAAATTATTTGTGGTTTACACATATAATACTCAAATTTGACTATTAGTTGCTCCCCTCAACTTGATCCAGCTACGGTATTTATCTATATATCGCTCACTTACTTCAAGACTGGCATAACTCAAAAATACGATTTTTGACTTGATGATGCAGAAATACTCGCTGTAATGTGTTCTTTTTTTGTATATATTTTCATATATGTCGAAATAGGTTCATTTTCATGTTATTGCAAGAGCGTCATATCTCGGTTGTCCTGCAGTCGATATTGCGCAAACATACTTCGGCTTTTAGTTTGAACATCATATTTTGAAGTTTTCTTAATGAGCATTTTAAATTTATAATATTTTACTAGATTAACTCGAAACTAAAAGAATCATTTTTTCTGAATAAACCCATTGAGAACTTTAAACTCGTTTTTCTCAAAATGGATTATTTTGAGTTATGCCAGTATTGAAGTAGCGAATATGTTCTTCATAAATAGTATAATTTCGTCGTAGAAGTTCGATTTTTAAGTAGAAAAAATTAAAATAGTATCTTTGTGTTTTTAATATTTTTCCTAGGCGTTTAAAAAGCTTTTCGCGCGTTTTCAAGCAAAAAAGATATTCATGGCATATATTTTTTGCTCGTTCAATGGATAGTCCAGTTTCGAGAATGATTGCATGCCATGCATGGTTTGGTAGATTCATGGAAAGTCTAAACCAGGGGTCCCCAGAACGAGCTTACCAGCGCGTCAAAACTAATACAAATGCACTAAATATATTTCAAGCAATAACAACAATACGAGAGAGAAAAAGAAACCAGATTTTTGTTTGTGTGTGTGAGTGGTCGATGCTACGCAGATCTGCCTCGATAGCGAAAAGCGTTTGGCCGTACGCATAAGCAATTCGTTGTTGCATTCGAGATTGCGAGAGACATCGGAGAGAGAGAGAAGAGAGGCACATACATATGATGTTGTTGTTGCAGGCACGGTTGCCACTTGAGAAAAAAAAATGCGCCAAAAAAGTAAAAAAAAGCACCATTTAAAAAAATTTTACTTTTTCATGTTATATTTTCAAATATATCTTTAACAACGTAAAATAGCACAATCTTCTCATTTCTTAAGTGTTCTTGAACTTAAAAATAAAAATAACAAATTGTCCATGTATTAATTTACTTCTTAACATTATGAAAACAAAACAGTCAATATTCAATATACTGATATTATATAAACACTCTGAGATCAGTTGCTTTGCTATATTTACAAGTCTTTGACAGACCACACATAATTTGGATCTGTACTCGTACAGAGTTCCTTTCATTTTTTGATACTGAATCAAATTCGGTTTACGCCGAAGCAGAACTGTGTGGAAGGGACAATAAATTTCTCACAAATCCTACTAATTCCTTAAGCACTTCAATATTAACCCCGTTTTTTACTTTTGCCACTTCTTCCCAAAAAATCTTTTTTTCTAAACTTAGCTTCAGTTAACTTTAGCATGGCCCATTGAGAAATAATTTCATCTGGATCCGATTCACATAAGTACTCAAAGTTTTTAATTAGTGGCATTATATCGGTTTCTTGGCTAGAAATTACGTTGGCTGGTGTAATCATAATGAGAGATTTAACAATACTCTCGGCCAAAATCAAAGCGCTGCATTATTTGCAGAACCAGCTCCAAGTAAAACTCGCGTTTCTCCATACACCGGCTATCCATATATTGTTGGGCTTTAAGACCAACAAAAATGTTGTCAACGGGCAACAAATAAGAATTTAAGTCGGTAACATTAAAGCGACTAAGGTCCATATTCTTTAAATATGAGTGAGTAACAAAATTATTGAGAATTACTTTTTAAGTAGATTCTATGGAGATACCCGCGAAATACCCGCGAAATGAAAAGTCCATAATAAAAAAAATGATTTCGCTCGGATTTCGCAGGTTGCTGTTTCGTGAGGTGGTATGGAGTTCACGCGCGTAATTGACATATCGATATCACAGCGTTGCCATTCGTCGTCAATGTGTCACGCGAAAGACACCCGATAGTCACGCGATGTGTTATGATTTCGAAGGTGTGAAATATATGTAAAACATATTTTTCGTCTCTACATACACACTACATGTGGCGTATACACATACAGGGTTGTCCATATTCGACGGACCCATCTGGCAACGCCATAACTTTTGACAGAGATGTCAGATCGCTTAATGACATACCGCGTTTGAAGCGTCAGTCCAATCAGATTTTTACCATGGAACAATACACGCCACGCGAGCGCTCTGAAATAGTTGAAATTTACATTCAACAGAACAAGTCAATTGTGAAAACTCAACGTGCTTTTAAAAAATTAAAAAATGTGACCGAAATGTGTGAAATGGGACCGTAAATAAGCAAAATTGCCGTATTTACGCCACTGAAAATCCTCAGGAGATTCAAGAAGTGCCTCTTCATGACGAAAAAGTCACAGTTTGGTGCGGCGTTAGTGCGAAAACGGTCATTGGGCCGTTTTTCTTCCAAAATGAAAATGGCCATGCTGTTACCATCAACCAGGAGCGTTATCGCGACATGATGACCAATTTTGTGATGCCAATTATTCGTCGAAAGCGTATGAGGCAGTTCTGGTTTCAACAAGACGGCGCTCCACCGCACACAAGTCGCATAACAATCGATTTTCTGAAGAAATTGTTTCCGGGCCGTTTGATGTCGAAAAGTGGTGATTTGGACTGGCCACCGCGTTCGCCCGATTTGACGCCGCCTGACTTCTTCTTGTGGGGATATTTGAAGTCAAAGGTTTACGTTAACAAGCCAAGGACCGTAGAAGAGCTCAAGGACAACATTCGTGAAGAAATAGCCGCTATTCCGGCCGAAATGTTGGCGAAATCGATGGAAAATGCTGCAAAAAGGGCACAATACGCCATCAACGCCAGAGGCGGCCATTTGAGAGATATCATATTCAAAAATTGATGCAAACAAATCTACTTGGAACAAATTAAATGATTAAGATTGCCAACCGCCAAATTTTTATTTTTTTCTTTGATTTTTAAAAAAACATGGGTCCGTCGAATATGGGCAACCCTGTACAGCAACTCTAAGATTTAATAATGCGGCAGGCGCTATAAAATGCTTTTTTTCAAACTCACTTTTTGTTTTCCACCTGAGAACTAGGGTTTGTGGTCTCAGTGTCTGCGTAAGAAAACTCAGTGCAAGTTTCTCTTTTTTTTACAGCATATACAGCATAAGTTGTGCTGGTGCTCAAACTCTTTTTACTTACTTGTCCATTTTTTCTCAAATTAGCTAAACGCTCAATCTCATTACTCTCTCTCTCTCAAAACCATGCGTGAAATACAGTATTCCTAGTATTAGCGAAGGGCATAGGTTCCGACTATTTACATAGTTGCATGCCGTGTTATCGATAGTTTTCAGTGTTGACAGGGAAAAATATCCAGATCTACATTAGGTGCTGAATAATGTTCGAACTTTTTCGCTTAAGCCAATTATAAGCAAAAAGAGCCAAATCCAATAAAAAAGTGCCAGTGCACCAAGAGGAAAAAAAACACCAGTTTTGGTGCAAA
Organism: Lordiphosa stackelbergi; assembly: GCA_018904235.1. NCBI lineage: Eukaryota > Metazoa > Arthropoda > Insecta > Diptera > Drosophilidae > Lordiphosa > Lordiphosa stackelbergi. The sequence continues at coordinate 16,591 of JAEIFU010002600.1, forward strand.
AACACCAAGTGTGGCAACCGTGGTTGCAGGTCTGAGCGCGGCAACAACAAAACGCAGAGCACGCATATGATTTTGTTTTTGCTTTTTGTTGGCTTGCATGCGCAAAATCTATACGCGCAGGCTATTCCTTTGCGTACGACAACAACATATGCGTGTCTTGCGGAATGGCTGTGGGCGCCCCTGGTCTAGACCCTTTTAATTATTCTTTTGATTAATACCTGGTTTTATTTGTCCACTAAGGCCCATTTTCTCAATGTCCGGTTAGTAAAACTTACCGGCATGGTGTCTTTGGCGAAAATCTGCCGGCAACTTTAATCGCAGCCTCATGATGGGGTCAAATTTTAACCTGCCGGAAAGTTTCGATAAAACTATCGATATTTTCACTCAATGGACCACAGCTGTGTCGAACACTTGTATTATTTATTTTGCGAATTGCCAAACCAATAAATGCCAATTAATAGACGAATTTGTTGCATCCACGAAATGAAATTGGGACGCAGGCAGTAAGACAGGAAGAGACACGCGGCGATCTGGAACAGAAAGTCCAGCAGAATGGCAGCCGCCGCAATGGCAAATGTCTTGACCGCCGCTCCGGCAAATTCGAAATGGCACCAATCGCAAAGCAGGCAAACTTACTGCCCGCCGTCTACGAAATCGAACGATCAACTAGGCCAATAGCCTTACGAATTGTCTATGTCCAACTGCTGATACGTGTGCACCGTAACGAAAATACTATCTACACGCACTGCCAGCACCAGGAACAGTTCACCACAATGGCCAACATGGCGACATAATCCCAGACGGAGCAACCAGTAAATAAAGCAAGAGCGTACAGGGAGGGGGCTAGTTATTTAATCAAATTTTTTCAACGGTTGACAAATTTAGCGTGTCATATAATTCTTGCCAGGATTAGACATAAACTGGCTATGCGATCTCATGCAAGTGGTAGCTTCCTCATCATTGTGGGCGACATCTTTGGAGTCAGACTTTCCCTGCGAACCGTGCAGTTATTCATGTGTCTCACGCAAGGCAATATTGGCTTTCACAAACACACAGAGACTAATTGATTTATGCTAAAATCTAAGAAGTCAATTTAATATTTTTAAAGATTACATATCATAAATAAAATCTTACAATCATTATTAACCTCATTTTTCAATCCTGGGGATAAGCTTGGGATCACAAATTTTTTGCGAAATGGACGAGACTCCAACGGTGCTAAGAAGGCCGCCACTTCATTCATTATTCATTATTGCTAGCAATTTTATTCCATTTTTTTTTGCGCTAAATGATTACCAGCAACAGGAATAGAATTACGAAAACCAAAACAAACACAGCTGATTCGTTGAAACTGTCTGGTCACACTATGGCAGCGATAGCAATCTATCGATATCGGGCGAACCTGCCGGTAAGTCTCGATGAGAAAACCAAATGACTTACCGGCAGGTTATTCCACCCGGCAAATTTGACCGGCCGGTACCTAACCGCAACTTTTGAGAAAATGGGCCTAAAAGAATCTTTTTAGTGCTTTGATTTTTTTTTCGTCAGGAGATCGTCTGCAGAGTAGGACACCAGATCAATTTTTTTACAAATCATTAGTGCTATTATAAACAAGGTGTTGCCACAATTGATCAATTCTTTTGGGACAGCGGACACCTACAGGAAATGTAAGGAACCTGGCGTAGCAGAAACTCTGGGACTCCTCATCTGCAGCTGCCCATTAATCGCTACGACAAGATTCAAACATCTGCACTCCCCAAGTTTCACCTCTCTGGAAGAGGCGGACAAGATTTCCCCAAACAACTATTGCCTTTTACCAAGGTCGTGGCCAGGGGGCAGCTGAGAAAAATGCCCTTTTTCATTTATAACTTCAGTTTTCCTCCATTATTTTGAAGATTGTTTCTCATTTCATATCAAATGCATTTTGATCTAATTATTTAATGTTTAAAAATATAATTTAAGAATTATTTGAGAATGGTTCAGGCACAGCTGCCCCCACCTTTTCGGAAAGCTGGCTACGCCCTTGCCTTTTGCCAAAACGTCAAAGATTCTCAAGGATTTCTAACTAAAATGGTACCCCAAAAAAAAGGCAACCGGCTTCACTAAGGACCCCTAAGGGCCCCTACCTTTGGGTTTTGTAACATAAAATACAGTTTGCTAATTAATTTACACAAATACTCATTTTTTTGGCCTTCTAACTGCATATAACCCCTTAAAATCGTTTGTTTTTTTTTAGAAATAATTCGAGAACCTATGAGTCTTCGGCGTCCAGCGAAGCAAATATGTTACATAATGCTGGTTGCTCTCCATCGGATAAATTTGCCATTGTATTACATGGATGGATTCAAAGTTGTGCGGATGATTGGTCTCTCGCACTTATTGAGCGTAAGTGCTTAAATCTTATTTAAAGTATGAAGTAAAAAGGGTGTATCTAGCACGTTGCTTAAAAAAATTAAACTCCAGAATATAGTTTCAGGTATTAATTTTTGATTATGGATGGCAGCAGGACTGTAAGTAGAACAACAACTTGACGACGTTTTCCGTTGCTTTTTCGAAGAAGGGAGAAGAGAGCGAGAGCAATAAAAATTACGCTAATACTTTTACTTAATATTCTCTGTATACCTTTGATACAGAGTATACAAATAATTTTTCCTGTTTTATAGAGCTGTCCAAAATCGAACAATTGGAATTTGAGTTAAACTGAAGATACACTCTTTATATTTTTTATTGAAAGAATCAACTATACATTTAAGAATTGAGAATTTAAACAGTCTTTGAAATTTTAATTTCAGGGCTAAGCTTTTACCGTGGCGGTTGCGTCATTTGTATTGATTACAGTGTCATGGCAAGTTCATCTTACATGAGGTAGGAATATAATTTAAATAAGCGTTCGAAAGTGTAAAACTTATCTTTTTTCCAGGTTGTATGCGAATTTTGAGCACATTACGAGCGCAATTGTTTCTATTATTTTAAACCTTATGAAACACGGATTCGATACCAAGCGAGCGTACATGTTTGGCTTCAGCTTTGGCGGCCAGCTAGCTTCTGCGGTGGGCCGCTCCTTGGGGCCTCAGCATGTTATACAGAACATAGACAGTAAATATTTCGGCAATTAATCCTATTCTGTATTGGGTTCTTATGATTTCGAAACTTCTAAGCTTGTGATATGGCCGGCCCTGGTTTTGATCCAATTGCTGTGGACCATTCGAAAGCTGGCAAGCATGTACAATGTTTTCACTCGAGCCGCGACAAGGGAACGTTCATACACTCTTGTCACAGAAACATAATGCTCGGTAGCTGTGGATTGAGCCAACCATCTGTGGCGAGTCAACTTCATCTTGGCAGCCATGGGCTATGTGTGGATATTTACATCAACACATTCGACTACCCTTTTTATGCACTGAAATCGCCTCCCGCTGAATGCATATCCTTTGGGACCTCAGCAAAAATACCAAATGGTTATACAGTGGGGTATGAGGAAAATTTTAACAAGTAAGTGGGGATACTTTGTACGTAAAATAGGGATTGTGGGGAAAAGCACAAAATCTACTGAGTTAAGAAATTTTCTTTTATCGTTCACAGCCAAGTTGTTGGTAAAATCTTCGTCCCAACGAGTCTTCATTATCCATACAATTTATCCAAAAAAGAACTTAAATTAATATCGCAAGCAAATTGACAATTGTAAACTTTTAAATAAAAGCATTTCTATTAGTAATCGGGCTAAGCCAGTTTACGCAACTTTTTATTCGTGGATTGAAAGGGTATCATAAGAAAAATATTAAATGAAATCTTGATTTACTACAGTGAGGTAGAGTGAGTCGGTCAATTCATCCTGAAAACTGCATAAGTCAAACTGGAGCAGTTTGAGGACTCAGGCCCAAAGTTACCAAGACGAAAATATTGTCAGAGGACAGGTCGCATTCTTCGTGCACATCAAGGAGGTAGTCTGGCAGCCTCTTGTATGAGAAGAAGTCCAAGCAGGTGTGTGTACCTATTCTGTTGTACGGATAGTAAGTGGGTGTTCCAGTGGCCAGGACTTGTGGCAGTCTTAAGGCTTCTCTAGATAAAGAAATAAATATTTTATGAAAAAAAAACTTACTGTGATGAAATTGAAAGGTGAAATTTAAGTTAAACTTACCGAGGTTTTTTCAATCGATCATTTTATTCATTCTGTATCTTGGTAAAACTGTTCCTTGTAGCACTAGGAAGCAGAAATAAATAATCTAATCTGATCAGGGGACTTCCAGTTCGCCTTATGGATGTCGCGATGTTCAAATCTGGTACTACTAATGATCATGTTCCTGACCGCAGCGAAATTGATTAGCCTCTCTCCGTTACCGGAGGTTGTTTCATGGAGGCTACATCGGCCGACCGTCGAGCCAAAAACTCTCCCAATATTAGCGTTAAAATCGCCAAGAGCGATCTTAATGTCGTGATCGGCGCAGCGCTATTAGGCTAATATTAAAATATTTTGCCTAAAGTCTGAACGCGGCTAGTCTCTCGCCAACTGGTGTGAGCCTGATGACAGAGCGACGAAGTCTTTCACTCACTACAAAGCCACACCCAATCTCGTGCTTGGAAGCATGTCCGCTGTAGTAGTTCTCCCAGGGTGCATTTGTTGTTGTTTTTGATGGTGTGATCAACTCGCGCAACTGTCCAATCGATCGCATTCCCTAAAGTGCATTTAAGTCATATTAATATTTCTCGAATACATTCACCAACTGGAGATCTGCACCAACTCTGTTGAGGATGCGCACATTCCAGGTGCATATCCTTAAATCGTGGTCCTTAAATCTTTTGCGTGAGTCGTCGTCAGAGGGGGACCGTAAGCGTAAACGAGGCATTATTGTCGCAGTTTTCATTGGTGTAGGTTTTTTGACGGTGCTGGGTACCGTGGAACTACTTACCTACCTATCTAAGTCATTGGCCCTGCTTATATACTTTCTTTCATACAATTGTTGTGCATCTGGTATATTTTTATGCAAATGCTAACGCACAGTCATATAACAATTACTAGCAATAGTATCAACTTTAAGTCGGGCGAATTAACATCGACTGTATTAATTACATTTTAAACCAGGGGCGCCCAGAACGAGCTTACCAGCGCGTCAGATATAATACAAATGCACTAAATATATTTCAAGCGGTAACAACTAAACGAGAGAGAAAGAGAAACCCGATTTCTGTTTGTGTGTCTGAGTGGTCGTTGCTACGCAGATCTGCCTCGATAGCGAAAAGCGTTCGGCCGTACGCATGAGCAATTTGTTGTTGCATTCGAGTTTGCGAGAGACATCGGAGAGAGAGAGAAGAGAGGCACCTATGATGTTGTTGTTGCAGGTCTGAGCGCGGCAACAACAAAACACAGAGCCCGCATATGAATTTGTTTTTGCTTTTTGTTGGCTTATGGCAGGCTATTCCTTTGCGTATTACAACAACACATGCGTGCTTTGCGGAATAGGCAAGGGCGCCCCTGGTTTAATCCATCGATTTATTATCACTGCTTTCCGTTGTGGGCCAGTATTTTAATAACGTAATTGGGATATCCAGATGGGAATTAGTTTTTGAAATTGTTTCGTGCTTTGTTTTTTTAAATGAATAAATGAAAAATTTTTAAATATATATGAAAATTTCAAATACAAATTTATGTATTTTTGTTTTTAATTCGAAACCATTTAATTTGTATTTTAAATATTTTTTGTGATATTAGTGGTTCAATAGTTAATTTCGCAAGTCTAAAACACGAACCTAACACACCTCGTAGGTGGAGTGAGCCGGTTTTTTAATGGCACCCGTGCGTCTTCATAGCATCTCGTTTTAAACAGGCCAGTAAACTGGGGCTATACTTTGGTTCACCGTTTCTTCCTTCTGGATTCAATAGTTAATTTCGCATGTCTAAAACACGAACCTAACACACCTCGTAGGTGGAGTGATTTGATTGATCCATGGCACAGGAGCCGGTTTTTTAATGGCACCCGTGCGTCTTCATAGCATCTCGTTTTAAACAGGCCAGTAAACTGGGGCTATACTTTGGTTCACCGTTTCTTCCTTCTGGATGCCCAAAACCTGGTAGCGGCTTTGGTGATTACCAAGTATGCTTTCGGTTTGCGTGTGGTCGTCAGTTGGTCCTCTGGGTGCACGTGTATAGGCAATGTACACTCATTGAAGGTCCCTCGCAGTCGGGTGGGACATTTTCTTCTGGGCTGGTATTCAGCCATTATCATCTTTCAGTCCTCCGTCTCTTCTTGGTCGACTGATTTGAGTTTAGTTGGGCATTTATAATTAATCATTCATCTGCTTATCCTTGCAGGGACTTCCTCACGGTCGCCATGGAACATTTAACATTAAAATTTCAACCTCGCATCTTAACATACAAATTGGTTTGGACTTTGGAGAACAAATCATAAAATATTCATTTTTATTTAATGGACCATTTTCTATTCTAATCTTAACCCGAGCACTTCTCATTGTCTTCAAAGTCTAATGTATTGAGTACATTGACATCCAGCTCTGGATCCGCGTATTCCAATATATTAAAATCATCGCCAATTTCCGATGTGAGTGACTTTAGCAAATCATCGTCATCGCCCTCGCCGAGTCCTCCCAATATGTCGCCAAAGCCAACATTCTCCAGTTCCACTGCAGAGGATGCGATACCTTCTTGCGATTCTGTCATCTTTAAGTCAGGCTGGCTCTTTACCTCTTGTTCCAAGGTCCTGCCTTCTGATTGCTGAGACTTTCCGCTTATGCTTAGCATGGGATTGTTTTGCGTTATTGGGGTGTTCGATATTAGGCCAAGCCTAAGAACATCATTCTGCAGAAAGAGTTCAGAATTTGGCCCCATCAGCATGGGCTCCGCGTTAGTTTTCTGCAAAAGATTTCGGAGCTTTTTGTCTCCTATTGGTTCGGATCCATAGACTGTATTGAGTTCCAGTCGACTGTCTCCACCAGGCGTAGGCATTTTTATCGAAGTAGAAGCTTGCACAATTGTTCTTTGCATTGGAGACTTAACCACCAAAGTATCGTTAACCATAGGCGTAAGATGGGCGTGATGGGTGGTAGGTGTTGGAGGAGCCGGACCGACATAGCAAGATGTGTCGTAAGATATGCCGCCATCTGAAGAAAAACATAATTGTTTTTTTTTTTCCCAATTTTCAAAAAGTTAAAGCACTCACTGTAGTTGACAAACATATTCGGTTGGTCCTCCTTTAGTTTATTCGGTTGGTGATGTTTCCATGACCGGGCCAATTCCTCCTGCTTTAGGGGTTTTGGTGGCAAACTGACTTTGCTCTGTTCGCGTCTCTGTCGTAACGCAGACCGATTATCTTTTGCTTTCTGCAGAAATGGTGCCTTCTTCTCGTTGCACAAGGACCGCCATCTTTTCAGAATCTGCTTACAGCGATCATTCCAGTTGGGATACAATTCCTTTAGATTTGCGTGTTCAGTATTGGCATACAATACAGCCGAAATGGTTGCCATTAGCCCGAGATCTATAAAAAGACGAAAACTCTAGCCCAAATTTTCCCTCCACAACGTTGAAATTGATTTACCTTCATCTTTGCGCATTTTCTCAGCAGTTTTCTGGGTGCCAGCATTCAGGCCCTCCGTGGGCGGCTCCACTGGTTTAGGAGGGTCTTCTTCGGCCCTCTTGGCCTCACCTTGCATGCAAACTTGCCCCAACATGGTCGGTATCTTTTGCTTATTTTGTTGTGCCAAAAGGTCCGACTGTTGTTGGTAATGAAGCTGTTGTGCCGGACCAGCAGTAATATTCCCAGGCAAATACAATTGACCATGGAATTTTTGATCGTTTTGGGTTAATTGCTGAGGTACACTGTAATTGTCCCCTAGGACAACGGGCGCTTCACTGAAATGTTAAATGGAAACAAATTTATGACAGGCAATAGTCCTGCAAAACGAAGATCCTTACGTCAGCGGTTTTTCCATACTTTCTGCGGAAGTAACATACTTTAAAGTTGAGCTTGGTGCATCCATATCGACCATTGACTGTGGGAGCTAAGAAATGCATATGGTTCAAAAATAAATGAATTTTGTCTCACTGCAAAAGCACAAACCATTGTATCCATTGTATGTCTGTTTGGAACTGCATTAGTTGAAATCTCTAATTGGGAGGCATCTGCATGAGAAATGATAATATTACTATTCATGTACGACAAGTCCCGCAAACGGTAATCGGATAAGTTTTTGTCGGTGGTAGGTAGATGAATGTCCGCCGGTTCAGGGAAGGGTTGGATTAAATATTCTAGGGCAAAGCAACATTTGGTTATCCCAGATGAGATCAGATCTCATTGAGATCTAGGGGTTGATCTCTTGATCTCACTTATAAAGTTCATGACAGAATTATTTACTTCTGCCCGATATAAATTTATTAATCTTTAGGTAAAACCAACTCGAAATAGTTCGAACGGACTCGAGAATATGTGATTAAGAAATAAGCTTTTGTGGTATCGTTAGTGCCGTTTCCGTCAGTCTCGAATTAATTTTTTATCTCCACATCCTCTGCCCAACAAACTTGCTAAGATTGCTTCTGAGAAGTTAAAATCATCTTCCTTCCTTAATGATGCTCTTTACAGGTGTGACTGGACCTTCCAAACGACATCTTCCGATATCAAGCTAGCACTGAAGACATTCTAAGAAATGATTTATTTTGAGCCTAACCACCATCTCCCCTATGTCTCGCAGACTCTACCTTTCTATACGCAAAGACTATCTAAACTAAGAAATAATTCTGCACCTGTCACTGTAGAAAGGAACCAAGGATGGCCAAACCAAAGAATCTAAGCAAGTGCAACTGTAATTTATATTCGGTCCAATTAAAGTTAGTTTCGTTTTCTCACTTTTTTCTTTAGTTTAACTTCAGTTGATCGCTAATGACTCCAAAGTATAAGAAGTGTGACGTGATTTTGAGTGGCGTCAATGTATAACGAAACCCACAGCCTATTTACATAGACTCCATGCTCCCTGATCAAGTATAAATTTTCAATTTCTACTCAACCCGAGTGATGCGGCATCATAATAGATTTTACTTTAAAGTTATACTTCTCCCTCCAACAATAAAACATATTTCATGTATAATTTTTTTCGAATACCTGCTCAGGGATCAATGATTTTGGTAAACACGCACATTAAGTGTGGCGAATTCGTATTTTCTCCTTCTTTTTCCCCTCAATTTTTGAAACTTTTCGTTGCTTTGCATGTCCGTAGAGGACTTTATGGTTGATGATTATTCGTACCGATGAAATATCTTTTTTAAGAGAGTTGGATGATGATGTCTTAATTAAAACTTATTAGATAAAATTGAACTAAGCCCTCTGCTTTACCTCGCGCGTAAGTAATATTGCCTCACCAAGTTAACTGTGTCTAGCCTGTGTTTCCGCCTTTGCTCTACTTACTATTCCAAGTTTCCACACTCTCTTTACCTGTGTCAAAAACTTATCCGATTAGACCTTAGAGATTGGGAATAATTACCAAAAATTTTGTTTGCAGCGGAAGTGTGCATCACTTTCGGTTGTGAGGCCATCGAAAACTGGTCCATAAATACGTTTTTATTTTCGGGTACTTTCTCCGTCTTGGTTTTTTTTAGAGACTTTGCTGGGCTCTTGATCGTGGGCATCCCTTCGATTTCGGCGGGGGTCTTGCCATCGGTTCGGGTGAAATGCATTCTTATGGTCGTACCAATTTCGTCTGACGAATCAGATTCATAAGTCACTGTCTCACCAGACTCCAGTAGAGGCTTCCCGAAGAATGCTTCTTGTAAATATGCTGGATATGCCTCAATAAGTTTATTCTTCTGCTTCTTTCGAATGATTTTCTTCTTTTTGTCCATAACCAAAATGGCGTTTAATTGATCGGTAGCTGCGCTATCATCATTGTCCTTCTTGAGGGCTCGATTGCGTACCGAAAATCCACCAATGCCCAATTTTTGCAAATTGCGCTGGCGCTTCTTGCGCAATACGTGAACACCCTCATCGTTGGTTGAAATAGAGAAACCCTCAGGCAGTACGCCCTCTGTCCCATCCCATATCATTCCGTCTTTGTACTTGTCGCACTGTGCTTCCTCCGCCGCTGCATCAAGTTGATCCTTGGCATTGCCAATTGGTTGACGCATCTTCCGCTTTCGTTTTATCTCTGTGGAAAGCGACTTGATCATGTTTAATCCATTTTCACTCAGGCTGACGCCATCGATCCAATGGATAGCCTCCGAGCTCTCCAGCATGTCAGTGGAGAGCATCAAGGAACCTGCGTTTGGCCTCGCCTCATTTCCAGTGGCTGTCGACACGGGTGTCAATAGTTTATGACCTTGAGACAGCACCATGTCTTCCATGTTGCCCACATTTGCATCCAGTAGAGCTGGTAACGGAGCTTTGGTACTGCAACGGCACTTGAAGCACTTGTACTCATTATTGTCATAGTACTCTATGGTAAGTTGGGCATTGATGGAGTCGCAGAGAAAATGAGACCAGTGCTCGCATTTCTCGCACTGAATGATCATTTCGCCGTTTGAATAAGAATTCAAGCATACCGAGCAAGCAGATTGGCTGGCACAGGATGGACACTCCAGCATACTGGAATCACTGTAATCCCCCTTTTCAGTCGGATTTCTACCGCACTTCTGGCATATGGTACAAAACGAGCATTTCCAGGCGCCATGCGGCACTGCCTCCAAAGGTGGATTCACACAGTAAATGTGGTAGGAAATGTCACACTCGTCGCACAGAAGCAGGCGCGCTTCATCGTTCTTCTTGCCACATCCTTCGCAGACTGTACAGTCAAGGCATCGCCAACCCTTCTGGAGGATTCCCCTCGACGGCTTCACACTGGCACAATACGGATGATAGCATTGACCGCACTGCGCACAAGTGATCATTACAGAGTCACTCTCTATGCCCAATGAGCCGCACATCACGCAAATGTCTTGCGTCAATATGAACTTATCCCGGGCGGAGCACAGTAACATTTTCTTGTCGCTGGCAAAATTATCCGCATCCAGGTTGCGATTCACGTAACGGTCCCCCGAGTTGTTTGGCAAAACCAGCTGACGTCCTTTGCCGCGTGTGCTGCGTTTTTTGTTTATTTGCGACATCACGCCCATTCGCTGCAGTACAAATTTTCCGCCCTTTCCACGAACATTGTTAAGGCAAACTTTTTTCTTAGAAACAGGCAGTTTTTGTGCATCTTCGCTGGTCATATCGAGATTGGGCTTTCCCTCTAATGGATCCATTTCGATATCCTTCAAACTCAGTTGCTGCTCAGAGTTCTGAGATTCGGACATAGACAATTCGATCGGATCAACCATTGGCTGAGATTGGAAAGGACCAGAAGAATTTGATTTGCAGTTTGGACAAACATAATCATAGTCAGGATTTTGCTCTTTTTTCCTGTGGTATGCTGTCAAGTCAGCTTCTTCGTCACATGTGCTGTGTACAAACCTAGGGGAGAATGACATAAAAGCAGAGATTACAACTGTTACTGAAACCGCAAACGTATTAATAGCTCAAACCGGTAACCGGACAACCATAGGTTGACTTATAAAAATTGGACAACCCCGTTTTCTCCTAAGATACTAATCTTTAGGCTGTTATCTCACCCCCTTATTAATAATTATTAAATATTTTTCCTAACCAGGGTACTACTGGGACGATTACAAGATAAATTATGTATATACATGTAAGTGCGATAAATAAAATTAGGAAAATCTATGAAATAAATACTTAAAAACTAAAATTCCTGGGGATACTCAGAGGTGGGAGGCCAATTCCTAATTCAAAATTGGATCCCAGGGTCGCTCTGTGTGCTCCACTTTTCTTGTGGTTGCCGTGCTCTCGATCTGTATTTTGACAAAATCTTCCTTCGAGCTCAAGACTCCACACACTTTAACGATCACGATCCAGCAAATATATTTGTCGTATAATTAAAACTATGCGCTGCCAGTGAAAATGACTGTCAGGAAATTCTTAGCCCTTTTTCTTACTCTGGGCCACTATTCGCCCAGGACGGTCACAAGTTGCTTACAAACCAAATTTCAAGTCAATCGGATGAAAAATAACATTTTTCCCATACAAACTTTTCCGACTTTTCCGGGTGGAGTTTTCCAAAACCCTGTCTTAGTACGCACTTTCCCCACTAACAGAAACTCCTGTCCAAATTTCAACTTTCTATCTCTTACCGTTTAGGCTGTGCGATGATTGCCAATCAGTCAGTGAATCAGAGAATCAGTCAGTCAGTCAGTCAGGACACTCTCTTTTATATTTATAGAGATTTCAGGTCTTGGCTTATTACCAGAACATAACAAATAACTTAAGTCCGGTGATGATAGATATAGGGTGTTCATTTAAAAATTGTAACTTAATTTTGCTATAAAAAAAATGCTGGATATTTTTCAAGGTTGAACATTTATTGAAAAGGTTGGTTCATGTCATTTATTTATGAAAATCAATTTCGGTCAAATTACCACTACGGCTGACTTGGCAATGTTTTCGGTCGAGCGCACCGGACGAGTACGTACACGGGTTGGTTTATCGACTAACATTCCAGTTTCACGAACTAGCTTCACGAATTGATGCATAAATTGGGTTTTCGGAACATTTTTTTTGTTAAATGTTTTCTCACCACTTTGGAAATATGTTTTTAATATTTCCCAACTTTCTTCAAGCGAAAAGCGACTCATTTCGTAAATGTCAAATTTTTACTAAATATAAGTCGCTTTCCGAATGACATTTGACGTTTTTAAAGCCAAATTATGAATAGTTTAAATTCCAAACACTTGATGGACCACCCCGGAGATAGATAGATAGTTTGTACTTTCAACATATATTAAGTAATCAATACCTTTTGCCACATTGTGTGGAAAAAAATCAGATATATACTTTAGGAGGGTACAGAGTCTGTGGCCCAGCGGTTAGTGTGCTGGACTGCTGGGCGGGAGGTCGTGGGTTCGATCCCGCCTCTAATCATCTAATAATACAATTTTTTCTTTCTTTAGAAAAATAGCTTTTACACATACGGTCACCTTCACCAGCTATTGGCGCCAGCTGTGAAGTAATCTAGCCATGAAAAAGCAAATTCTTAAACTTTGCTGTTCGGATTCGGCGTTAAACTGTAGGTCCCTTTATCTTGTGCGAAAAATTTAAAGCACACACGTCAAGAGATTGTGAGAAGGCTTGACTTGGTCCCGTTGGAGCAGCTGAATAGCCAATGTATTTTTATGCCACGTTTTTGAGATATCGTCAGAAATCCTTTATTTATAAGCCTTGAACTTCGTTTGAAGGACGGAACGACACAGAACTGTTGAGTATCATTCGGTAAAATGAGCCAAATAAACTGCAAATATGGGGGTAACGACATAGCTCCGACGACATATTTCCGCCGTTTTCCAAACGACATATCTCCGCGCGTGAGATATGACGCTTTAAAACGACATAACCCGCGCGGAGTATGCGTTAAACGACATATCTCCGCTGTGATGGCGGGTTATGACGTTTTATAACGTCATATCTCCGCCGTGTTACAAACGACATATCTCCGCGCGGAGGTATGTCGTTTAAAGATGCATATCTCCGCCGCGTTTCAAACGACATATCTCCGCGCGGAGTTGTGTCGTTTTGAAACGTCATATCTCCGCCATTTCATAGACGACATATCGCCGAGCAGAGGCGACATAATTTATCAGCAAAAATGTTGCCAAATTAAAACTGTATAAATATTTTAACTAGCTAATACATTTTTTAACATGTTAAGATCATATTAGCCCAAATATTTAATTTAGTTTTATTAATTAATAATAAAATAAAATAAATTAAAATAGAATAAAAATATTTACTCTAATATGATCTTAACTTGTTAAAAAATGTATATGATTGTTAAACATTGTTCAGAAAATTGGTTTGGTATCTCAAAAGCTTCACTTTTGCCAAAGAAAGTATGCGAAAATTTCTGATTTTTTAATTTTATACTCGAAAAAGTCAAAAAATACGTTTTTCAAAAAAGTTTTTGAAGAAATACTCCCGGAAAACACGAGTTTTTAAAAACCTTTGAAAAACTAATTTATTCTGCGGACTATCAGCTACAACTTTGCTGAAGACAGTTTGCAGCTATCACCAAAACTGAATGAGCTGTTTGCCCAAAACTAATGACACCTTTTTTTTGTTGTCACACCCAATTTCCAAAACTTTGAGGGTCCACAAAAAGAAAAGTGCTACCAATCTACCCAAACGCTGATAGGGTGACCCAGTTCGGGTAGCTCTATCGATTCCGCATAGTGTAGTTCGCTAGTTTTTTTGACTGTTGCACTGTGATATCTGATCTTGAAATGAAAATTTTAGGGATTGTAGATATTGCGAATATAAATGAAAGTTTTAAATTTGAACTCAACATTTGAAAGATTATAGGAATTATTAAGCAAATTTTGATCGGAAATGATTTTTATTTGATCGGAAATGATTCCTTCTGCCTGTTACATACAATTGCACGACTTTTGTATCCTTTTTTTTACTCTACGAGTAACAGGTCTAAAAAAAATTTGAAGAATGTTTTTACAAATTAATTCCTTTATTCTTTTAAGATTACAATCGTGGACAAAAGTATTTTGACCAAAAAAATTCATAAATAATCCACTATATCTTCAAGGAAAAAATCCTAAAATTTTGAAATTTGTATCGAATACTGGTAAACAAGTAGGCTTTCAATAAATCATAAGTAGAACACAACAAGTTGCTTAGGCTAGAAAATATAAATCAAAATGTGCAAATGGAACTGGACAAAAGTATTTTGACAGAAACTCAAAATAAGTTTATTCTTAGCACAGGACCTAAAATGGTAAAAAATTCATTGTTTCTTATCAAGTTTTTCACGCTAAACTCGAATCTGGCTTTAGAAATTCCATATCTCTAATAGATATACTGTAAAATGGACATTAAAATGCAGAAAATTGCTTATTGGGCCATTTTGAAAGGACCCTATATCCTAGAAACGGATTATTTTTCAAAAATTTGTAAATGTCAAGTTTAGTACTCAGTTGTATCTGTAATTAATGTAATTTATTAATTTTTATAAGATATAAGTTCGTAATCGATCTGCAAAGTAAGGCCGATTTGTTTTTTTTTTTTTTTGAAAGTATTTTCTTTGCAAATGAGTATATTTACCGGGTATATAACAATCAGGCTTTCTTTCTTACTAGCTTTAACAATAACTATTTATAACCTGTTATATGCTTATTAAGGGTAAACTTGTCATTTTTTAAACGTATAAAAAAAATTAAATTATACAAAAACAGTAAATGATATTAACAAGCGGTTTGTATTCGATAGGTAATCGGTTAAAGTAAATTTATAAATTTTTGTTGTTCTTGGCCAAAAAATTAAATCCTTGGCCAATGGTTGCAAAAATTGAAAACAAGAACTCAAATAATTAATTTATGACAAATTTATCATTACCCACTGTGGCAAAAAAAGTAGAGAGAAATATGAATGTCTGGGCAACGGACAACAAAATTTGTCTCACAAACCAACATTTTTGTATATCTTCTTTCGTTGTATTTTCCGGTTTTGCATTTTTGGTTGCATAATTGGTTACAATCGACATATCGCCGCGCGGAGTTATGTCGTTTTAAAACGTCATATCTCCGCCGATTTCCAAACGACATAACTCCGCGCGGAGATATGTCGTTTTAAGACGTCATATCTCCGCCGCGTTTCAAACGACATATCTCCGCGCGGAGTTGTGTCGTTCGGAAACGACATATCTCCGCCGATTTCCAAACGACATATCTGCGCGCGGAGTTATGTCGTTTTAAAGCGTCATATCTCCGCGCGGAGATATGTCGTGACGTTCTAAAACGTCATATCTCCGCCATTGATCACGGCGGAGGTATGTCGTTTCAAAACGTCATATCTCCGCCAGAAAAAAAGCGACATATCTCCGCCGGCAAAATGTACTGGGCGGAGATATGTCGTCGGAGATATGTCGCTATGCCCAAATATGATAGAGTCCATGTCTATTTCATTCTCAACTATAATTGCTTAGATGTTGATGTAGTTATACCAACATAAAGAGGATTGTTGGCTGTCGCCCGCATGCTGAAAGTGTCATGGTTTGGCTAACTAATGCAAGATACTTATCAGGCATTACGCATCCAGCATCAATTTTATCCAAAACTTATGAATCGAATCAGTCTAAGCTTCAAAAAAATTTAAGTTTACTTTGGAGTGCTCAACTTGAAAATTGATTTAAATTTTGTTTTACGGCAAATTTTTTAAGTATATCAATTTGTTCGGTAAGTATCTCAATTCAGAAAAATTTGACGGAGTCGAGCAAGGAATGAATTGTAGAATCGCGACATTTCGATTTATACCTTGCTTGGCTCCATCTAACGTTTTCAAATTGAGATATGGCTTAAAGTGAAAGTGTACCTACCGAAAAAAACATATCTAAAAATAGTTCTGCATTCCAAACTACACAAAAAAATAATAGCATGGGGTCTTAGAAAATAGAAAGAAAATAATAAAAACTATGAGTAAATAATAAAACGCAATATATGAGTATAAGTTTATGAATTTTTCATCATGAATCGTATCTTTGATTTTTTTCAAACTTTCAGACAATTGCCTTAAAGGTTGGGGTAAATTCCACGAAATGTTTTTAGGTGGCGGTCCAACGCGAACTACCAAAGCCATCAGATTACATTTATCTTTGATTTATACCGAAAAATGTTTTCAGTGTATGTCAACAAAATTTCCATTTTTGAAAACTTTGAACTATTCTTTATCACTAGCAATTTATGTCTCTAGCTACTCTGGTTCCCGAGATATTTCAATTTAAGAAAGGGTTTGCAAAAAAAAGGTTTTTTTTGACGATATCTCAACCCCAAAATAACCCAATATTGGGACAGATCAGTTTGTTTTGAAGTAATCTATCCAATTATAAAGGAAATTTCAAAATTTCAGACTTGAGGCCGCACCCCTTCCCTTATCGGTCTAGATCCTTAGGTTAAGTTTGTGCAAAAGTATTTGATAGAGAGAACGAATCATTTCCGAACCTTGTCATGTTCCGTATGAACAAACAGATCTCAGAGATGGTAAGAGATAGAGGTTTGACATGTAAGGGACATACGCTTCTTATACTTGCAGGCAGATGAGGTTATTTTCAACGTTTGCCACGTGCCCTCCTGTGACGCTATTTGCCAGATAAAAACTTTTTCATACCGAGGAAAATTAGGTATGTCCTAAGATTGCCATTTCTTAACGGAAGTTACTAACCTTATTTCGTAGTCAGATACTGGCATTCAAAAACATACTAATTACTCACTTGTGACACCAGCTGCATTTGACCATTTCTTTATGGGAGGCTGCTCTATATGCTTTTTGGCATATTGGGCATGAGAACCCCTTGTTCCGTTGTTGATAGCAAGAGTCACAGATTGTATAGTGACTGTGCCAACGAGAGGAGCTCCCGCCTCCAGGTGTTCTGGATCCACAGTCTGTGCAGACGCGACATCTCTGAAATATTTTCAATAACATTGTTATTCCATTTCCATTACGAGAAATCAGAATTGGGCGCTGAACCCGAAATGGGGCGGAAAGTATATTAAAATACTTAGGACGGGTGATTTTAATTTTTATTGTGTGACAAATTATTGCCCCTACGTACGTTGCATTTCCAGCCATATTTCGGAATCGATGATATGACAGGACGAAGACATGACGCATGGTAGATCTTTTGGCATTGCTCGCATTTTACAAATTTGATGTCATTCGAGTCTTGTTGCCTGCAGATCTGACAGATCTGACAGCGGGCGCAGCTCCATCCAGTTCGTGTATCTAAGAAATACGTAAATTAACTATGTATGAGAGCACATAAGTCTTTATTTTGTAACTACCTGGCAAATTGGCCAGTCCAATGCAAGTTGAATGAAAGTGGTCGCCACAGCCACTACACATAATCAGCTTAGACAGATCACCCAAGGAGGAGCACGTCAGACACTCCACATTATTGTCACTGCCTGAGAACAACATGAGGATTAGGTTGTAACTTTCTGACATTATCATCGCCAGATTCTACTTACATATCAATGGCACTTGACTGAGATGCTCTGTGCAGAAGACTGTGAAGCTCTCCAAAATTAATAGACAACCAGCGGCCGCGGCACATGGCCAGTGATGCACCTGTCTACAGTTCATCTTGCAATTTATCGATGCTCCAAACTGGCCACAAAATCCGCATTTTTGCTCGAGGAACTCTCCCAATAGTGTGAGAAAGTGCAAAACATCCACATCCGATATCTGACTTCGACGCAGTGACCACATTAGGCACATTCTATGCACATAAACAAAGCCCTCGTCGTGGAACGAGGACGGATGCACAATATCTGCCTGGCCAATTTTGTCCAATTCGTAGTTATTCTCTCCTCCTGAGCTCGCGTCTTGTTGTTTGGACCCATAATAAAATTTACGATAGTTGCCTTGATCAGATCCATCCTCTCTCAGCCGATCTACAGGGTGCTTGTCCTTAAAGTCAGTGGGAACTTTTAGTTTAAATATTGTGCCCTGTCCTAGAAAGGTTCTTTCGCCCAGATTGCACAGGCAACAAACTTTGCCCGGAAACTTCTCAGGAAAGTATGGAAGTTCATCATTCGTACTTCCTGATTTTTCCTCAATGTTTACAATAGTATTGATATTCATTTTCCCCTTTTAATTTTGTGTTTTTAATAGTTTTTGTTTATCGTACGCGGCGCAATCCATTTTCTACATTGGAAATGTAAAAACTGAAATTTACTCGTGTAATAGCTCCCCAATAATAAAACTGCACACCCAGACAAATTCGTCAAAGCTGGTTTCGCAATCAATCAACCTACATATGTATGTCTCTGCTACAATGGTGGATGTATATATTTTTTTATATTAATGGAACTCCTAAAACTGATTTGGTTCCGATTTTGATTTTGAAACCAAAAGCAATGCAGTTGCTGTAGCGACCCTGATATGAAATGATTTTTTTTCATATGGAATACAAAAAGTAAGCAAAAACAACCTGCTCCCCTAATATACAAAATTAATCTCTATTAATACTGAAAATGTTTTGCTTAAATCACTGAATCTAAAAGCTGAAAAATTAATAAAGAGTGGGGATGTTCCTTTCTCAAGCTGTTCCACCCTTCCAGTCTTCTTCTTCCTGACCAAAGGTAAATAATACTGTAGCGTACCTGTGCCCAAAAAACTCTAAAACTAGTCCTCTTTTTCCACATTTGAATCTCAGTACTAAGGTCTCCCTTCAGCTCTGCAGATCACCTAATAAAGAGTACCGCTCGGCTGACGACTCTGACGGCGACCAACTACACTAGATGACCCACCAACACCTGATTGACCTACAACACCTTTGATTTTATAAACTGCTTTGACCGTTTTGGGAAAATATTTAAATTAAAAATCGTAGAACTTTTTTAGGCAGGCTCTAGGTCATTAAGTTGTGGGTATTGTCCATACCTCTTCTAAAACAAGACACGCACAACACAACAAAGGAGGCGGGTTGACAGTATAACGCTATTTCATGAATACCACTAAGGCTTTGAGTGTGTGTGCATCCCGTTATCGGCCCTTCTTACATTTAAATTAAATATATTTTATTGGAATATTACAGAAAACGTTGCAAAATCTTTAACATTTAAGCATTGCGCAGGCTGTTCGTGTTAAATCGAAAGAAATAACTATTATTTAATCATCCAAAGAAGATGAGATGAGCCAAAAGATGATAACACGCGACGTCAACATGGAGCAGGTTTCTTCTGTGAAAAAAAAACGAACCGCGACTTCAATCCAATTTTCTCCGATAAGGAAAACGCTTTAAGAACAGCCAGCGACACTGAACTAGTTATCTCTGCTGAGGACAAGATACGCAAGTGGAAGCCGAAACACGACGAAGACATGAAGCTGATTTCTTCCGTTAGAGTAGGTAGGTAAGTAGTTCCGGCTGGCGCCATGTAGGGGCCACACATAGACCTTACGAGGCTGGGTGCTTTTTTGGGTACCATTTCAGTTAGAAATCTTGCACATAGTCTTAGAGATTCTGCGGCCTGTCGTGTTCTTCCACTTTTGCTTTTCTGTTTTTTTCCTCCACTCTCTCTTCCATCCATAGTGGCAGTCTGTGGCCCAGCGGTTAGTGTGCTGGTCTGCTGGGCAGGAGGTCGTGGGTTCGATCCCGCCTCTGAACAACTAATAATAAAAGTTTTTTTCTTTCTTTCTTTCTCCGAAGACCTCTGTGACCAATTGATATCATGGAAGGTGCTCCCAGAGCACTCCTTCTCTGATCATCGATACATAGAG
This sequence comes from Lordiphosa stackelbergi, assembly GCA_018904235.1. Classification (NCBI taxonomy): domain Eukaryota; kingdom Metazoa; phylum Arthropoda; class Insecta; order Diptera; family Drosophilidae; genus Lordiphosa; species Lordiphosa stackelbergi. The sequence goes on from JAEIFU010002600.1 coordinate 36,918, forward strand.
GTCGTACTAACAAATAAGTGTTCCTCGCCCAAGGATACAGAACCCAAAAAAGACCAACTGGGAAGTTCAGAACAAACTTCTCTGTAAAAACCTTGGACCGTCCCCACCATACACAACAAGTTCGGTAAAACAGATAGATGAGCTTGCCGCTACGCTTACCATCGCGTATACGAGCTCGTTCAATAGGGACTGCCCCCCTAGAAAAATAATATCCACCTTCAAACCACCTTGGTGGTCTGCAGAGCTGGATAAGCTCCGAAAGGAATGTCGTCATACATTTAACGTAGGTAAATATAACGACCAAACAACCGTATGAGAGTTATATAAACAAAAGCTAGCTACTTATAAGAAAGCTATCAGGAGGGCAAAACGCTCCTCCTGGACCCATTACTGTAGTAATATTGAATCTACTTCTGATGCATCACGGCTCAGAAAGATCCTGGTTACAAAAAACAGACGGAACCTGGACCGACTCGAGCGAAGAATCGCTAAATCTTCTGCTAAGCACTCACTTCCCTGAATGCTCCCTTAACTTAATACCTCAGGATAGGCCAACCGACCTTTCTATGCAATACGACAAAACCATTGTCACGGAGACCAGAATTAAATGGGCTATCGATTCGTTCGAACCATTTAAGTCGCCAGGTCTCGATAACATATATCCTGCCCAACTACAACAAACCATTGGGTACACAATGACCTAGCTTTACACAATCTATGTAAGCTGTCTCAAGGTCAACTACATCCCAACTAGGTGGAGAGAAACTAAAGTAATATTCATACCGAAAGCTGGCAAAGCTTCACATGTGAAACCAAACGATTATGGGCCAATCAGCCTATCCTTTTAGTCCCGCCCATCTAGCACACACTCAACATGCATACAGCAAGGGTAGGTCCCTGCACTCCCTGGTTTCAAGGATTGGAAGATCACTTGAAGTAAGGGACTTTTCTTTAGTATCATTTCTCGACATAGAGGGTGCCTTCAATAACGTCCACCTCTGCCTTGACATATGTGGGAGCAGATGTGCCGCCGACAACACTTGCTCAGTGGACAAAATCTTGTGGCTCGGACGTAAACCCGGCTAAGACGGAATTAGTGCTTTTCAACCGAAAGTACAAAATTCCTGATCTTATCCCGCCTAAAATCAACGGAGTAAGCCTCGTATTTGGTGACAATGCCAAATACTTGGGTGTCATTCTGGATAAGAAACTGCTCTGGAATGACAACATAAATGAACGTATAAAAAAGGCAACCATTGCTCTTTTTTCTTGTAAAAAGGCCATTGGCCGTAGATGGGGTTATTTCCCATCCATTGTACATTGGCTTTACACAGCCGTAATACGCCCCATACTTCTCTACGGAGCTCTAGTATGGTGGCCAGCACTCGGGAAACAATCAGCCCTTATCAATCTGCACAAAGATCGCTCTCCGAACGACACCAACGAAAGCACTAAATACTATTCTTCACCTTCTACCACTTGACCTCTTAGCTAAGCAAATGGCTACCACAATAGCCTTAAGACTACGAGAATCCGATACCCGGAACAGGGGCAATTCGGGACACTCCACCATACTCGAAGACCAAACGGGTATACCATTAATTACAGACTACTGTATACCACAAACGTCGTTCGACAAATATTACGACGTCTATATCCCAAGCCGAAACGATTGAGACAACCTTCTCCACAGCAGAGCTAACGTCATTAACATCTACACTGATGGCTCTAAGCTCGACGAAAAAGTAGGTGGGGGCGTTTTCTCTCCCAACCTAGATTTGAACTTATCGTTCCGCCTTCCCGACCACTGAAGTGTGTACCAAGCAGAGGTGGTAGCCATCCAGGAAGCTGCCACCTACCTTAGCACACTCACGGTCAAGGAAGGAAATGTATTTATTTACTCAGACAGTCAAGCCGTCCTCAAAGCACTTGACCCACATACCAACAATGCTCTCTCAACGAGATCGCACGACATTTTAGTATACACCTTATATGGGTACCTGTGTTGCATTCGGCCGTTATCGATAGGTTTGTCGAAAGGCGCCAAACTTAAATTGGGATAGATTGAGGAGAGTTGGCAGCCCACCCCAATGATCGTAAGAAGGGGAAATGGGATCCACAGGCAAAAGGGGGTCGCGGGGGGATGCCTTACATGAAACTGGAGCAGACTCTCTGTAACTCCCGTTCTCAGCAAAGTAGGCCATGGCCTTCGACTAGGGCATCGCCCTTGAAACGGTTGGAAGCGGCACAACGGCGTGAGGCCGAGGGTATAAGAAGGGGTGTAGGGCCAGGCAAAGAAAAAATATTCCACTCTAGCCGGCGGTAGACGGACGACACCCAGTCCCACAAAAAAGACCTGTTTAACTTTAAGAGGTTAAAGGCGGAAAACTTTTTTTTATTAATTTCAAAATATATATGTGTTTCAAATTAATCGAAAAGTGAGTAAAAGTGAAGATTCGGTTTCGCAAAAAGGCAATAAATTTGTGTGTGATTTAGGAACTAGAAGGCAAGTCGGTCAGACCACGGACCAACCAAATACCTTGGGCCAAAGCAGCCATTCTGGCCTACTGAAAGCCTATCCCAGCGGCCGAAGGATAATTTTGTGGGACACTCCAGGGTCCATGATAGCTGCCGCCGGAAAATTCTGAAATCCAGAGTGAGTTTGTTCCGCTAAAGGCGGCATAGCCTCTAAGGCCGGGCGTAACTACGGCCGCTTACACCTTCTCGGGCCAAGAGCGTCCTGCCGGTCCATTTCGGTGGTCCCTTTCGGCTAATCCCTGCTCCGAAAGACGGCTGAAACGAAGAGAAAGAGTGAGAAAGAATCGGAGAAAGGCGAGAATTATTCATCCCGTGAACTAACAGCTTCGAGGCTGACCGGTGCAGGCCAACTGAGAAGGCCCAGCCTATTTTCCTTAAATTTTTGTGGCTCCACTTTACACCATATATTTGTGTATATTTATGTATGCCACATTTAGTAGAATTTAAGCCTATAGATTAAGTAGGTTAATTACCCCCTTTGTGAAGGCGCCGTTGCGCGAGCCCAGATCAGTGAAAGTACAGCAGATCTGGAAAGAGAGATATTTTGAAATTTAAAGTTGGGGCAAATTTACAAACACAACACATCTTACCCAAGTTTTTTTGTTGGCCATTGTCCTTTCATCCGTCCATAATTGAAGCTTCAATAGTATAGGTAGGGGGAGTGCAAATTCTAAAGAAAAGAAAACATAAAAGTGGATTAATAAATAGAATTGATAAAGTTGGAGTGTTTGTAGGTATCGTCCTTGCATTCTCAGATTCCAGAGAATTGTGCTGCCATCGCATCTTAGCTCGTCGAGTGACCTGAAAGAAAAAAGAAGGAGATAAAAGAAAAGAAAAATTTAATTAATCTGTTAAAAATATCAATGTATCGTTAGGTGGTTAAAGAGAATATTAGTTTTAAAGTCCAGAGAATTTCGCAATTAAAAGCGTAAGCGTTTATTGCCATTTTTTTTTCCTTCCTAAAATATAGTTTTTACCCGTCCTTTGAGTTTGCATAGTCCGTTAGATGGGTATGGGTGGCAGAGATGCCTCATTGATTGTGCGCGCCCACCTGTGGGCATTGGGAGGTATCCGCCCCTGAGTGGAAGAGCCCGGCCTGCGCCCAAAAACCAACCAGGTTCCGTAACAATATGGCGCCCAACAGAGACTAGAAGTGGGATCAGGGTCCAGCTAAGCCAACTTTTCTCTAGGATGGCGATGCGCCTTGGTCCATACGCATGTCCAAAATTTATAAATACACAGTCAGAGTGTGTGTCTCGCCAAGCTAACTCCGAACCGGGCCAAGAGACAGACGAAGGCTTGTGGGGAACTCCAATAGTTGGCCCATAATTGCGCGTGTGTATGCTAGACCTGGGGAGGATGATAGCATCACAAAGTAAAATATTTTTTTAGGAATGTTTGCAAGTCCACTTATCTGACATCGAGAAGATGATGGGCCAACGTGCGTTTAGTATCTAGACATCGCTGAGCGGTAAATCACTAGGAAGATCTTACCCAAATCCTAGTTGGCGACCGGCTCGTTGCCTGGTGAGCAGAGATGACTAGATCCTGAAAAAAAGGAAGATTAGACATGTTTTGTTTTCACTTCAAGTAAGCAATAGGTCATTAATTCCACTTACTTCCACTGGAAG
>JAEIFU010002601.1:0-41021 GCA_018904235.1 Lordiphosa stackelbergi
GATTATAGCAATGATGGCAAACATTTGGATATACAAGTCTAGCAGCAGTCGTCCCCACTAGAGGGGGAAGCAGAAACGCAAGAAGACTGACTGCACCGTTCGAATTGTGTTGATTAAACTAATAATTTATATTTAGGGTTAGACCGCAAATATTGATACCAAAAACAAAAGTTGTTAAAAATGTTTGTACATAGGAAAAATGCTGTGCCTGTAAAAATAATAATCTTATATGTATAATCTTATTATAAGAATATTTACAATTAAGTTTAAGCCTCGCTCAAAAATGTATCAAACTCAAACTTCAAGTTTACAATTATTGCTCTCTCTTAATTAACTGGAAATGTTTTTAAGTAATAAATATGTCTAATTTATTTTTGAATATCGCCAACTGCGTGGTCTTTTGCTCAAATGCTGTTCGAAAACGGTTTCGAGTATATTTAAAGTAAAGTCCACATCGTCAAAGCTAAGGCATAAGGGTGGACTACAGATGATGACCTGGGAAAATATTTAAGTTATGTTAGTTATTATTAAAAAGACAGACATTTTTCTTAAATATTAGACTATACATACGTGCTTGTAGTTAGGAGACTTGCAAATGAGTGTATGACTTTGGTTTTTAGCCTCATTAAAACTGGGTTAGAAATTCCATGATAATTTAGAGTTTTAAAATTTCCATTGTAAAAATAATTTAGTTAATTGTATAAAAATTCAACACTCAGAAAGCTAAGGTCTTAAATAAAAAAGAGTAGAGCTGGGTATCCGTTTAATCCAAAAAGTTTATGAAATTTAAGGGAAACTGTTTTTAGAATAGAGCAGGTTAACTGCATAGCTCTGTCATCTGACAGACAGTTCTTTCATAAGTTAGGGTTTGTAAATCGTGCGAAGATCGCATTGAAATGTTTCAAATTTCTGCAAATAAACAACTATTCAGAGTGAAAATCGTTTTACGTTTAAAAATCATACCAAAATTAAAGTTTTTTATTTTCTGAGTGTAAATCTTTCCATTATGTTTATTCTATAAATGCATTTTCAGTTTTATTTTCTCAAGTTTTGTTAAGTAAATTTATTTTTGTTTGGCCAATGTTTCCGTGATAGCTCGACTTAGCACATCCACCGCAAAATTAACATCAGATCGTGTAATGCACATGGGAGGTTTGATACGTAGGACCTGTAAGTGAAATGAGATGAAAGTGAGTGAAATAGGGAAAAGGCAGGCATAGGTAAATATCAGGAAAAATGAACAAAAATTAGAAAGAGCAGACCACTTGGTTATAATATATTGTTAGTATGAACAACCATCAACTATCCATAAGCTACGCTATAAAAAAGTCCAGTAAAAACATTTTTAAAAGATAAAATGTATTCAGATGTATTCAGGCTGTATGTTTAATATTTCGTTTGGATTCTTTAATTGCTTTTTGAATACAAAATACAAAACTCCTGTCGATAAAATTTGGAAACAACAACAGGCCTAAATGTATATGTCATAACTCATCTTAAAGTACTAATCGATCGTTGGGAATAATAGTAAAAACAGGAGAAAACATTTGGATTTTCCTTTTTAAATAGAGGTCATATGCTTATATAACATTACCCTTTGAGATATACTCGAATAACATATGAAATTGAATAAATGGGGCCATTTAGCTGATAATTTAGATTTACGATTTGTGATTGCCTATAATACTTAAAATTACCCAATCACTATTGCAGCAAAGTAATTGAATAAAAATTGTTGATTGTTTAATTCATTGATTGTTCTGCCCACCTTTTACGAAAGCATTCATATGGAAATTTTAAGTGTGACCATCTATTTTCTCAATTTTTTCGTTTTTTGAAAATTTTTTTCCGAAATTTAAATGTAATTTAGGTTTTAGAAAATCAAAAAGCTGATTTCTTATCTTAGGCTGAAACAACAATTCCATCCCTAATTAAATCAGAGTTTCGCCATCCATAGCCCCTGGGGTCAGAGCATTAAGACAGCTAAAGGATTGATTCGCGATTACTTGCAAATGGGTCGTGCGTCTGGTCTCCATATTACCAAAAATATCAAGAGCAACTGGACGGTGTGGCCGTCTGTGGCTTAGCGTTTGTTCTCTTGCCTCGTGGGTTCAATACCGCCTTTGAACATCTTATAATAAATTTTTTGCTTTCGTTTTATACCCTTGGAGAGGGTATATTAAAATTGTCCGGATGTTTGTAACGCACAGAAGGAAACATCTCCGACCACATAAAGTATATATATTCTTGATCAGCATGACGAGCTGAGTTGATATAGCCATGCCCGTCTGTCCGTCCGTCTGTCCGTCTGTTTCTATGCTATCTCCTCCGTCAGTTTTAAAGCTATCTCAACCAAACTTTGCACGAAGTCTTTTGGTATAAATACGCTGCACATTTGTCGGAACCGGCCGGATCGGATGACTATAGCATATAGCTGCCATAGGAACGATCGGTTGAAAAAGTAGTTTTAGTGAGAAAAACTTTTTTGTTTTCAATGCTATCGCTCCCAACCCCCGTATTTATAAGTTTTCTATGATTTCACATAATTTCACCGAGATTTATCGAAATCGGACAACTATATAGTATAGCTGCCATACAAAAGATAGATCTGAAAAAAGTCTTAGTAAGAAAAACTTTTTTGTTTTCAATGCTATCGCTCCCACTTTGGACAGATCTATATTATATACTACCACACAATTTTGTCAAGTTTGATTTAAATCGGATGACTATAGCATATAGCTGCCATAGGAACGATCGGTCCAAAATGTAGTTCTAGTGAGAAAAACTTTTTTGATGAATATATCGTATAGCTATATATCAAACTGGCAGCATATATCATGCTCCAAGGGTATATAAACTTCGGTACAAACTTACCTATTTTTGATATCTACTGCCTTGCTTAACAAACTAGGTGCTCACCAAGAACCCTTTCTGAAATCTTAGTTTGTACTATAACCTGCATTATGATATATTGGGCGTGTTCAGCCGAATAATTGATCCCTGAGCGGGGGTCATAAATAAATTATACATCAGGTAAGTTTCTGCGAAACAGCATTGCTACAATTTGGAACAACGCCGCGGGGGGGAATTCTGGAATGCCGGCGTAACGCATGGGCGATCCGTGTTAACATGAATTCTGCATTTAAAAAGCTGCAACGAAGTTTAATATATTCTGGTATTTCAAAGTACGTACTATTTCTTCGATACATGCTCCTCTATCGTGATACTTGAAATTCGCTATCATGATACCGCAACACTCGAGTTCACCAGAGAAGATCGGAGTGCAATTTTGTACTTTATCGTGGACAAGTTTTTGTGAACACGGTCATTGATTCACGTCGGTTTTAAGATAACTTCGATCCGGTTCTTCCCATATATTTGTAAATTCAGGGCAGAGTTCCCCAACGATGATCCAGAGGGGACGAACTTACTTGCCAATTCTTACCGAATGCTTCCGAAGTAAACCTTTTTTTGTGTGTTAGACAGACAGTCTCGTTTTCGCGCTCTCTGCTTGGGGAACCCTGATTTCGGGATATGTTTTAGAACATCCTTCTCTTCTCTTTAAAAACTACAACAATTTGTTCCGTTCTTTTGGTTGGGTGAATTTATTCGTAGTTATTCTGCACTGATTCGACTGACGTGACGTTACGTTTTTATAAAATACAGGGTGGTCCATCTAGTGTTTGGATTTTGAACTATTCAGTAATTCAGCCCGACTTTTTTGTATTTATTTGGTTTATTTGTCATAACTTGAGAACGGGTCGTCCGATTTTCATCATTTCTTCGGCAAATCGAAATATTGCTAATAGCAAACATCTCTAGAGTTTTAATTAAGAATCATCTATCTCTAGACTGTGGAAGATATGACGTTTTTTCCAAATGCGGGGGTGGAAGTGGGGGCGTGGCATGGAAAAATAAACTTGATCTGCCTGCAGATAGAAGCATTTGTCCATGACATGTCAAACCTTATCTCCCTACCATCTCTGAGATCTGGTTTGGTCATCTGGCGCACAGACGCGACATGGCTATATCGACTCGACTGTTATTGCTAATCAAGAATATATATACTTTATAGGGCCGAAAATGATTCCCCTTCCATGTTACACATACTTTTGTAAAACCTCGTAGAATACTCTAGGTAACTTCGTTGCAGAGATAAAAACGTACAAATGTCATTCGAAAAAGCGACAATTTGATAGTAGAAACTTTGACATTTACAAAAATGGGTCGCTATTTGCTTGAAGCTGATGTTGGGAAAGATAAAAACATATTTCCAAAGTGGTGAGTGAAAAAAACATTTAACAAAAAACTCAATTTAGCGGATCAATTCGCGAAGCGAGTTTGTGAAACTAGAATGTTGGTGGATAAACCAACCCAGTGTACGTACTCGTCCGGTTGCGCTCGACCGAATACATCGCCAAGTCAGCCGTGGTGGTCATTTTGACCGAAATTGTTTTTGACCCACCCTGTATATGAAAATCTTGGTTTTTTTTTTTTTTTTATTTAAAATTTTATGTTTTTTTAATGAGTACTTTTCATTTTTTGTTTTCTGTGAACTTTTCTGTGGAAATGCACATGTTTTTAGAAAGACAATGCTACAACTTATAGACTTATCTGTATTTATATAAGAAGTCAATACTACTTTGAAGTTATGTTAATGTTTACTAGAAGTCCAAAATCGTATCTAACAAAAATTCTGAAACTCGAAAACTGGAACATTTCTGCTTAAATATTAAGCGTATACCTCGGCTTCGAGCCTAATTTAAGATTCGGTTAGCTTTAAAATCTCAATTTCCAATTGGTTTGCATCTCTGATCTTTTACTGATTTGCTTAAGTCCTCGAAAAATACAAAATAACGTAACAATCTTTGATGCTACAGGCTAAGACCAAATCCTTAAGCTGTATAAGCCTTAAAAGCTGTTTCGCCCACCGAACCTTGTACTTAACCTAGGGTTCAGAGTTCGAACGTTAAGAATTTCAAAGTTTGAAGCCCCGATGAGACCTATATAAACCCTTAACCCCCTACTTATTTAGCAAGAATTAACTCTAATTTTGTGTTTCGATTCACCTTGTAGATTTGGTATATCGTTATGTATGCAGACCGCCTAAAACCTGGCTTACAGTTTCGAAATTGGTAAAGGGAGATGTAATGAAAAGCCTACTATTTTGCTTACAAAGTAAGGGGGTTTTCCATGCATGCAATACGATGTTAAAATGTTAAAAAGACCAACGATCTTGGGGGTTAGATATGAGTGCATGCTTGTTAATGGCATTTTCAAAAAAAATTCTCAACTTACATTGCCATGTAGACCGCCGCGTCCAAAGAGTACTCCCAGATCCTTGCATTTCTCCCAGATCTCTAGGACATGTGGTGTGGCCAGTGGTGTACGTTTCTCCCTATCGTCAACCAGTTCCACACCAATCATCAGTCCCTTGCCTCTCACATCGCCTATCAGTTCGAACTTTTGCTGCAGTTGTTCCAGACACTTGAGGAAGTAGGTGCCCACTTCCAGAGAATTCTTTTGCAGTTGTTCCTCTTCGATAACATCTAGCACCGCTAGACCCACCGCACTGGCCATGGGATTACCACCATAGGTATTAAAATGCAAGGCCAGGCCCAAAGAGGCGGCAATCTCTGGTGTGGTGACCACAGCAGCCAGTGGGAAACCATTGCCTATACCCTTAGCCATGGTTACAATATCGGGCTGATAGTCGTGAGCCTCAAAGCCCCAGAAATGTTCGCCCGTACGACCGAATCCTGTTTGCACCTCATCCGCCACAAAGAGACCGCCATTGGCTCTCACCAAAGCCGCTGCTCGTTTGAGATAATTTTTGGGATATTGGACAGTGCCGCCCACTCCTTGAATAGACTCGGCAAACATGGCTGCCACACGTCCACGAGGCACGGAATACTTGAAAGTCTGCTCCAGTTCCTGGTAATACTCCAATCCTGCCTGGCAATTGCCTCCGGCTGGGCAGTCACAGCTACGTTGAGTTTGAACCGGCGAATCTCGACACGCTGAACCACCCCATATACCCTGATAGGGGTCAGGGTTCATGACGTGCAACAGTCCATTGTTGACACCGGGCAAGGGGTAACGCCAGGTGGAGTGGGCAGTCAAACCCATGGTATACGGCGACATGCCATGATAGGCATTACGAAACGAGATTATATCCTGATTTCCAGTATGCAGACGAGCCATCAGCATGGCCAGATCATTGGCCTCCGAGCCGGAGTTGACAAAGCAAACACTTTTCAAATTTCCCGGGAATTTGGCCACCAATCTCTCGGCATACTCATGTATCTTGGGGTGCATATAAATGTTTGTGGTGTGCCAGAGCTTGGAGGTTTGTTCACTCAAGGCCTGATTCACTTTCCTGAAAGAGAGATGGATTAGAAATAAGATTCATAATATAAATTAGAATAAGACTTACGGATGACAATGTCCCACGGATACCGTTACTATGCCACCAAACATATCCAAATAACGACGACCCTCATGATCATAAAGCCATTGCATACGACCAGCATGAATTACTAGAGGTTTCTTGAAGTGAGCCATCAGATTGGGCGTCAAATGAGCCTGACGAGTGTGCAGGATCTGGTCATAGCTAGGCCCGGTATAGGCGGGCGGTTGATGATCACAATCGGGCATCTCATTTTGGACCATTGACATCAAGGCGGGCTTAGCCTTGGAATGAAGTGTGGATGTAGATCTGGAGAGAACCACCCGTGGGGCATGAGCTGGAAAAGAAATAGCACGGAATTATTATAAAGGGATCAATCCGAATTAAAAAGGTTCTACGGTTCGAGTTCTGCCCATTATCCATTAATAAAGCCATTTACTTCCAAGAACCATTGATAAGAAAAACTGCGCATCTCGACCTGTCAAATCTCCACCTAGGCTAACAGTACACTAGTCTGTTCGGATCCCTTAATACCCGAACTTTGAAGATTTTATTTGAGCTTTTCCTTACATTTTTCCGAAAATGACTTTGTCGAGCAAGGCAGTCAAAAACAAGTAATAAAGTCGGCCAAGCCCCACTGAAATATACTCTGTACCTTCAGTAGCTGCGGCAGCGACTTCTGGTCATATCTCCACAGTTTTGTAGATAGATGGTTCGCTTAGAGATATTTAGTAACTAAAATTATTTATCAATCTGCCAAAGGAATGGTAATCTTCGGATTAACGATAGTCGAGAAAAACAAATAATTGAATGGAGGTATCGAAACAACCTTTAACTACGCTCTTTGCCTCTCTTTGCTTGTTTTTTTTTCCTCACAGGTCTATCCAGGGCCTTTTGGCAAGATTCACGCATTCAAAAAGTCTTCTTCGTATGTATGCATCGGCCTTACAGCCTAGGCTCTACAAACAATATGAATGTCTGCTAAAAACTATATGCGCTCCCTCGTTCTCTCTCGCACTGACTCGCTCTCTGTTTATGTACTCTGGCGCTCTCTGGAGTTTGCAACCTTTTCAACTAACTATTTTACAGTTTAGTCTTCGAGACGCATGCATCAATGACCGATTGACTGAATTGGGCGTGGTTTCTCTCAGTTCGATCTGCATCGACCGCTTTTTTGAAAGTATTGTTTTTTTCAGTCAGCTGAGCAGAGCAAACTGTACATTTGGTTGAGAGTTATTTACGTGCTATGCTTCTGACTTAAATCCATCAGATATATACAAATTTTGGGTAGTATATTATAGTCAGGCTTAAACGTCTGTCTTACAAGATTTCTTAAGCTTTTTAAAAGCCATGTTTTTAAAAGTTCGAGGTTACTTTTATGTTTATTAGAAAATGGTATGAAGTACCAAGACAATTTTAAGAATAAGACGAATTTCTAAAATTCATGGTTAAAATTTTGTCTGAGTGTAATAAATCCATTTATTACTACCAGGGAATGAAACCGGCACTGGAACCGGAACCGTATGCCCAAAAGAACCGATTAAAACTCGAGAACCGATATTTTAAGAACCGAAAAGGCCGAAAAGAACCCAAACGTTGTATTGTATAAACAATTTTTCCATCGCTATATTTAGAGCTGCTACCTGCGCCAATAATGCAGTGCGCGAAAGAGTGTCATCTCTATAATCAGAGCTGCTAACAGCGCTGTTTCTAAAGTCTGTGCATGTAATTTTCTGTGTTGATGTCTGAAACAAAAACAGCAACGAAAGTAGGTATTTATTTGGCGCTCTCTCGCTTAAGTTCTGATTTAGCATGTTCGCTTTCTGCTAAGTCTTAGCATTCTGCTAATTTTGTATGCAAAACGAAAGAGCTAAGTAGTATAGTCGCCGTAAACGTTGTAAACAGAGTTAACAAATCGTTGTAAAACTCGCGGCTCTAACGAGCTTAATAGTCCCCGAATTTTTACTATAATTAGTTTAGGAATCAAAAGTTAATCTGAACGATCGCTTAAAATGCCAAGGCCAAAATCAAATTTTGTAATCAGTATTTCACCTTTGACATTAAAGAAAATGTAATCAAAGAATTAAATGAAAAGTAGAGTGGAAAAAAATCAAGGTGAGCTTAAAGAAGAAGCTCGATTGGTTCTTAGTCTGAAAAAAGAAGGCAAATCTTTACGAGCCATCGCCCAATTAATGAACAAGTCTCAAAATTTTGTTAAAAATACATTAGAAAGAAAACCAAGACAGGAAACCCGTGGAAGGCCACAAAAAACAACAGAAACCCTTGACCACTACAGAGGAAAAAGAACTCATTTAAGTCATCGAAGGCTATTGCAGCCGAAATTGGGAGTTCAGTTAGTGCTCCAACTATCCGAAGACGACTACAAGATGCCAACCTACCAGGAAGAATTGCCAGAAATGTCACCATGAGGCAAACTTTTTGCAAGGGACCACAAAGACTGGGTAGGATGCACCTGGGAGAAAAAAATGGAGAAACATATTATGGAGCAATGATACCAAGATTAATTTGTTTGGGAACGACTGTGAAAGGAATGTTCGACGCCCTAATGGAAAGGAATTCCATCCAGGGTTTACAATAAAAAAAACAATCAAACATGGAGGTGGCAATATAATGGTATGGGGTTGCTTCTCCTGAATGCTGAAGAGTACAAGTCCATATTGGAAACAGTTATGGTACCGTATACTGAGAAAATTTATGCCATTACGTTTGGGATTTTCAGCAAGAAATGATCCTAAACACCCAAGGCTGTTATCTTTAAATATGTATCGAGACCAAAGATGACTTCCAGAAGTGGCCAAGCAATCCCCTGAGACTAACCCCTTAAAAACTTGTGGGGAAACTTAAAAAAAATTGCTAAGCATTCTTTCAATAACCAAAAATTATGGGAAGGCACAAAACTGTGTATGAGATACCAGTGGCTAACAAACAGAAAGTTAAGAAGTTTTTTTCTTTCCAACACATGAAGTGTACCTATTATTATGATCACACTGAAAACGTATCTGAAACACAAAATAATCTCCTTTATGTTATGTCATAATCCTATGTTACAATTAATTTTATTTTATTAAAAACAAATAGTTTAAGAACCAATGAAAACAAATTTTAAGTTTGAATCAATGAATATAACTGTTTTCTGTTACCTTAAAGTCAGAGTTGATGTGTGTACCTATTAATATGATCAGGTGTATATATACATATATGCTTACCCACTTTGTTTGGACAAAAGTTTTAAAATGTCTGTTAATTTTTCCGGTCCGTACCGGTATACCGAAATAATAATCTATGTACCGATACCGAACCGAAAAACTAGATTAAATGGAACCAAAACAGAACCTTTTACCGAAACAGAAAATATATAATAAGTAAATATTTACATTAGCAGAGTCCTCTTTGTTTAGTCTCATTAAATACGGCGGCCTTTAATGAGCCAATTTACCATGTAGCTCTGGAAAAGTAATTGGAGACTTTGCATACCGATTGAGCTTCTAATTGCTTACGCTATATATGAAGGCATATATTCATAACTGGCATCTGAGAACTCAGCTAGTCGAATTTGTTTAACTGTACTTTATCAAAAAATGTTAACCAAATTTACTCTTATACTCAATTATATTACCCTCTAAAAAAAACGAAAATACCCAAAAAGACATATTCGAGTATGTTCCAAAAATCTCTTTAAATTAACACTGCTTCAATACGTGAAGTGCCACAAATATGCCCAACTACCAGATTAGATGACAAAAGTTGAGCGATTTGAAACCGACTGCTCAAGGCCAAGTAAATTTAATGCGTACGGTATTACCGACCTATGATCTAGTAGCCAATCTTATTCTTATCATTTCACATTTAAAGTCCTCCTAGTTTAGTTCCAAATCAAATCGTTTGTAGGAAAATCTCTAGAAAATTTCTGGAACACACCCGAATATAATTAGGTATAGCGTAACAACAGATGCTTAGACCAACAATGTTTTATAAGTGTACGTAGACATTTTGTAACACTTGTTTTAAGATCGACTCATTTTTTAACCTCACCTAATCTAAAGAACCATTAGAGCTTGGTCTGTTTGGAGTCACTAGAAACAAGAGCTAAGCAATTTGATTCAAAACAAATTAAGATTTGATCTACTTGAAACTGTTCTTGAAAAGATGGGCCAAAGGGCTCATTGACTCAACTCAAGCAGGGTTCTATGGTGTCCAAGTCTTTTAGGCGCCCTGGTCTCTACTCCTCTACAATGGATGTACGACTTTTGTTTGAACTTATTAAACCAATATCTCAAAGTTGTTTAAAAAAAGAAGCGTTTATTTTGCTTTTTAGTTGTAGCAGATTCTGCCCTAAAAAAGGAAACCATTTACGAGTTTTTCCATTTCAAACAGCTACCTATTGATCCACCCTCGTATGTGCCTACCCTAAAGAAAGTAGAAATTCATGTGTTCATTCGCCTCTGTCCAACCAATTTATGGAAATGCGAGCAGCAGCAGCAGGGTCCGAGTCCGACTTAATAGAATGCAAATTTCCACCAAGTGCGAGGTCAGCGCTGGAAACCATATTTATACATATGGGAGGAGCGGCGCACATGCTGCTATGTATTACATATGTATAACAAATGCAACAATGTTTAATCTAAGGCGCAATTTCCTATATCAAATGAAGGTAATTCAATCTTTCCATTTGATTTATTACTTACAAAATGACACTTGTTGTTGTTATGGTTAAACAATTGTGGGAAGTTAAAGAATAATGCGGATATCATTTAAATTAAAGTAAACATACTTTTGTTTTTAGAAAGGCCACTAGAAAAGAAGAAATTAATACCATACTTCTGCCCCAACTCACCTAACGTGCCTGATAAGCATTAATATTTCTATTAATATAAACTAAGACCACCTGAGTTGGTGCCCAATTCAAATGATAACCTGCGAGAGCCCTCCAACACACCATATGGTTTCAAAGCCTAGGCCACTTGAACATATATTGCGGAGCAAACAAAAACAAATTCATCAACTGTCGCACTTTTGCCTTATCATTAATACCCCGCGATGGGGCCACGCGAATTAAGGCATGGTGCCAGCGTGATGACAGATTAATGAAAATTGCCGTATAAGGTAGCATTAGTATACATACTACATATATGTGAGTAAAATATTTTATTAAAAATTAATGAAGATCGTTGTCTGATCTTGATAAGCATTTGCAGTTAATATAAATGCATTGAATGAATGAATGAAGCAGGAAAATTACACTCATGGATAATGCATTAGGTGTGAACAATTATTTAAAATATATGCCCTTAATTTTCATTTAAAAGATTTAATTTTTTTTAGTTATCGAAATAAAAAATAGTACGATGCAAGTGTATCAGCAGAATCGTTAATTCTGTTACTTTTGAATCGATCAAAAATTTAAATTAAAATTGATTAAGTGGTTTCCGAGTTATACATCACTTGAGTCAAACTTTCGTAACAAATGTTACCTGACAAGCACCTGTACCTGTAGGTATATTAATAAAGCTAAGGTGCTGATTTTTGATAAAAATATATTAATTATAATACTCAGATGGTTCTAAAAAATTAAAATTGGACGGTGAAGGTTGTGGAACGTTTCTAATACGGGTAAAATTTTTCGCACCTGGTTGTACCTTTATTGCACCTGAAATCCATAAAAATTAATGTTAGATGCTGAAAACTCTGGAGCAATACTATAGCCGCACCTTGTTTTTTTCAGTGTACGCTTAGAAATAGTAGAGTTAGAAAAACTTTGCGATTACCGTTTGAAAGAGAGTGAAAAATGAGAGAAAATAAATGACAAACACCAACACTCTCAGTGCAAAAATTAACCGTTATGTTTCATTTTCGATTTGTGCAAAGTGCAGTTTGTTGATTTGAATGTGATTGAATGTTGTTAGTTTTTCTTTGTTAAAAAAAATATACTTACATTTTGGCACTTATTTCAAAAAATAATTAAAAATGTTGTAAGGCACTTATAAAGTCCCATTATAGCGCTACAAAGTAAGCTAACTTCGTCTTTGCCGAAGTTTTTATATTCCATTTAATGTTTTAAAAAATTATTTTTTAAGGACCGCCACATTAAAACACACAATTTGTCTAAATAAAACCTATTTCCGACCGATAGATCCTATGGGGAAGCTATAAGATATAGTCATCCGATTTTGACCAAAACTTGCAAATCTGTGAAACCATATAATTTTAATAATTGCTGAGTTTGGGACCCTTACACTTAAAAAAAAAAATTTTTTTCCACTAAAACCAACTTTTCGACCAATAGTTCCTATCGCAGCTATAAGATATAGTCATCCCATCCAGTCGGTTCCGACATATTAGCAGTGTACAGTAAAAAAAAGACCCTGTGCAAAGTTTCCAGCTCGACAGCTTTAAGACCGAGAGACTAGTTTGCGTAGAAACAGACAGAAGGACGGACAGACAGGCAGACAGACAAACAGACGGACGGACAAAGCTCAATCGAGAAGGAAAAGCTCATGGCTCGTCACCCTGATCAAGAATATATATAGTTTATAGGGTCGGAAATTTTTTTTTTTGAATATTTCTATGCGTTGTCAAACTTCGGTTTTATAAAAATGTTACTTCCACAAATACTTACCCACGTCAATCATATAATGAATACGGCTATTATTTACTATCCGTTTTTCAAAAAATGTGGAAATCTGGCATAATTGTACCTTTTTTAAAGGCAAATAATGACTACAGGCCGATATCCCTACTACCTTTCTTGTCCAAAGTCTGCGGTTTTGGGACCGTTGCTGTTTTGTGTTTATGTTAATGACTTCCCAGCAAACATTTTTTATCGCAGAAGATAAGAATGCGATTCTTCCAGTAGGTGTCGCTTCACTCTGGCGATATCGCATATTTATCGCATTCTCATCTTCCTTCGGGAAGAAATGTGACACTCTGCGAAACTTCTTGGAGGAGAGAAAGCGTTTCTTCAGGGCGAAACGAAAAAGTCTCTTCTCAGGGATAAAAAAGCGTTTCACTCAAAAAAAATCAAATTTGTGCGTGCTGCGCTGCTGCTGCTCTGCCAGCTTGCTGCTGGTTCCCTCAATTATTTTTATTATTCCGAAAAACAACGAATGGATTCAAACTCGGTTCCCTTGGACTGAAAAACACAATAGGACTGACGTTTTAGACGACTGTGCCACGCCGCTCGTCTGGGTCGCGGCAACTAAAGGATTACTTGTTATGAATCTATTTGACAGCATTCTCCTATAAATGCTTGCTTGTAATTCTCAAGTTTTTATTTACCACTCTGGCCATATATATAGGGCAATAGAAATTCATGCCACATATCGCTAATTTATCCCTTTTATGTTAAAAATGCGACCGCTTATGTGTTTTGTTTTTGTAAATCGCCAAACTATCAGCAGACTCTCAACTCAAACTATCGCCAAACTCAATTTTTGACAAGGGAGATAAGAAACCCGACAAAATGTTTGCAGGGTGTTTGTCAGTCGTCCTGTTAGAAAAATTAACGAATGTATTGCTGTGTCAAACAGGGAACTAAGTAATATAAGAGAATGGGCTAAAGAAATGGACTGGGACTCAAACCATCTAAATCAAAATGCTTGGACATTTACAAAAAACTTTTAAATACAGATGAATTTAAATAATTTTTAAAATAGAGAATAGCACTTTTAAGTATGTTGCTCAGGTGAGTAATTTCGGTTTTACCTTTAATAAGACAATGACCTTGGGGTTATCCAAGATAATAAAGGGCTGTGGGATTACTCAGAGTTCTCTATATGACACAGAATTTTCTACAAAACTTCCTTTGACACAAATATAAGGAGTTGTGAGGAGCGAGAGCCTACTTTGTTTAGTATACCTGCTTCTGGTATGTTGCTCAGGGAGTAATTTAAGTTTACCTTTAATAAGACAATGATTGAGACCACATAAAAAGGCGGACGTACTAGAGTCTCTATAGACGCAGAATTTTCTACCAGTAAATTTACGGCTCTAAAGTCTTGAAGTCTTTGGCGACAGTGATGCCATTTCTAGACTAAAGCTCAATGTATAGTCAAAGGACCACATCTAAACCGCTGCATGCTAAATTTTTGGACTGCCCTTGAATAGATGGTTACACATGAGAGCCCTCATACTATTACACAAGATTATTAATAGGAAGGCTCCACGGTACTTGTACGACAAATTAATATTTACCTCCTCAAGAAGGACCAAAAACATTGTTTGCCAAAGATTTTCACTATCTAGTTCAATGAAACATTTCTTCATATACGCTGTTCGCCACATAGGATGAAAAATATAAGTAGCGCCCACTTATTTAAAAATCAATTAATAGTGCACCTAAATAGTAACTATAACAGTAAATCAAGAAAAATTAAAATCTCAATGTTAATGCTAATTTTAATACATATTTGCGATACTTTCACTTCGTTTTAAAAGTAATACATATAATATGAACGAGTCACTAACATTGATTTTTTGCTTAATGCATACCTTTATATGAATACGAATTCACAGCTAAATTAATAAAAATTTGACAGTTTCAAAAAGCGGGAATTAATTGAAAAGCACTGACCAAAACATACATTTGTTTTGTGTTTGATAGCCCACCCCTGTTCTAATATATATCAAAATGCTTTGAGATAAACTTTTATAAGCTAATCAAAGTATCGTTAATTGATAAATAAAATAAAAAATGCACATTTTATACCCGTCTATAAAATGAGCATGATTTAACCCAGAGGAAGCACCTCCGACCCCATAAAGTAATTACCCCAACACCCAGGATTATCCAACAGTTGCTTCATACTCCCCTTCGGACCCGCGAAACCAGAGCTAACAAGCCTGACCTTTGAATAACTCTATACCACACACGGAAACTACCATGAAAATTCCCACTCCACTTGTTCATTGAAAACAACGACGGTAGAATGACGCTTCGCCTTATATGAGAAGTTAAAGATTTTAATGCAGCGTTCTTAAACCATAGAGAACCGTTTGTATAATACGCCTATATGCAAATCAGTTGTAAAGCAAATATCCTTGTAGCAAACATATATTCACCGAAATTGAAATTTCGCTTACTATTTAAATCGAGTTGTAAGCAAATATTCCAACATTTTCCGGAGCTCAACAGGAGTTTGTATAACAAACAGGCCGATTCTAACGGCGACAAACATAATCAGGAGGTTAAGCTAAGCGTCAGCAGCTTTAACCAATCTTAATAAGAAAAGGAATAGAAAAATTACACATGTACATGTGGAGACAGCATTTTTCTCTTTGTTTAAACAAATCCGTTCTCAAAATAAAATTGTTAGTGAACCCGTCTTGGCATAATACAGCTTTTCTTTTAGATCAATTGCAGCATCTTCTGAACAAATTTACTCCAGACTGCACATTTAATGCCGATGAAACTAGATTGTGCTTCAGGGCTCTGCCAAACGGATGCTACAAAGGCAAGCAAAAATATCCAAAAGGATACAACACCCAGAAGCAATGCCTTTCATTGGTGTTTCCGTAGAAAGCAACTGGTACATTCGAGCATATTGTATTCAGGCCTGTTCCCGTTTTCGATTTCGATCAAATCATGCGGAATCGGAATTGTTAATTGTTCTCGCTTCCAACAACAGGCTGTGTTATTCGGGTTTTAACTTCAAAATCCCAATTATCTTCATTGGATCCTCTGGATGGCAAAAAGATTCCTCCGAGTTCTTTAATCGTTTCTAAGAAATCACAACTCTTACAAATTCCGATTAATCAGATTCGGAAACGGGAACAGAGCTGATTGTAAAGTCCAATATTGAAAGGTTCAATATAGATCCGAATACATTCAATGCGACAATGATTTAGCCTGTTTTGGAATTATTGAAAGAAAATTAATTTTGGATGAAAATGAAAATCTAGTTGAAGATGAATATTTTGATCAAATATAAATTCAATACAAAACATCCCTTAACCAAAGAGGCCCTACTAAATTTAGATTAACTGCACGACTGCTTTTCTGATAATGATATAACCGCTTCAAATGCTTTTAAAGACATTGAGGACCTGACTACCTAACAAAAAAATAAAAACATATTTTTTAAAGTAAATTGTATAGATTATAAATTGTGTAATAACTAAATTACTAAATTTTGAAATATTTTGTAGATAAAATATTTATGCGATATTTACAAAAATGTGATTTTAAGTTCTACCTGTGTAATAGCATAAAATTACATTTAAATTAAATACATGAACTATCAGTCATTTAAATAAAATCAACATAATTCACTGAACCGATAGATTGCTTATATGCAAATGATTTGCATATAACCGATAACCGCTTATGCAAAAATATTGCTGCATTATAGCTTTTGCATATAAGCGATATTCACTGTACTTCAATCCATTTGCAAGGGTATAAAAACTTTGGCACTGGCAAAGTTAGCATAGCCTTCTTGTTTTTATTATTATTAATAACACTTAATCAGCCACTGTGCCCTGTTAATAAATTATAGGTATAACCAACCTAAAAAGAGCCCCCCTATCAGGGGTTAAAAATATGAAAACTATCAACTTTATTAGCTGATAGGAAAGATCACTGAATAGCACACAAAAATAACTGATAACCCAAGTCACCTGAATTTGAGCAAGTCTACATTAAAGATCAAATTCGGCTATAAATAAAATCTATTCCCAAAAATATTTTAATTAAAATTTTTTTGCTATAAACTCACCCACTAATCTCGGCAACAACATGTTGATTTTTTTTTTTAGCTACTTTGTATATGTTTCCTGATTTGTTTACCACTCGAAAGTCGATCTCGCACGTCCGCGCGCAACGAAGTGGACCAAGCAACTGATTCGATTGAGGTAAATAGAAATGGGCACACGCCACATTGCACGAGCGATATCAGCTGGAAATGGAGAAATTCTCTCTCGCTCTCTCTTTCTATTTGTGTTGGTGGTCAAGGTTGACTATACATACTCTTACTTTCTAAAGAGATTTAAGCAATAAAATAAAATGCACATTTTTCACAATAATTTATTTTGCTGTTTTGTTTACTAAGTTTATTCAAAGCACAAACTACACAAGTGCACAGGAATTTTTGTTTATAACAAAAAATATAAATATGAAATATATTTTCATATTGTTTTAACTCTGTGCAGTTTGTTTTTTTTTTGTTTATTTGTGGTAATTTACAGTTTGCGTTTTTACAACATAATTTAAATATGCTACAATTTATTATAGTATAATAATTATATAATGTTCAATCAACATCACGAGTTTGCGCTTTGATCATCCCATTCTTTGCTTAAACAAATAAAACTAAGCGTTAAATTTGTGGTTGTTTAGTTAAAATCGGTGTAAAGATCAGGACTTCGGGGTGTAGCTGTAGTTGTGGTTGACTGTTGTTGTACTGCTGGCTGATCCAAATTGGCTGCCATTTGTCGAAGATTATCCACACCAGCCAGAAGTTGTCTAGAGGTAAAATCAAGTTTTAATAAAGTTAAAGTTTAAAGTTTTTTTTTTTCAAACACACCTTAAATTCTGTTCGGCATTATCGGCGGCACGCAACAAATCTCTGGACAATTTATGAGTACGGGACGGAGGACGGGTTGTGCTGCTGCCACTGCTGCTGCTGTTGCCGCCCGGAGTGGTTACTGAAGCTCCTGCGGCTTCATTTGCTGCTGTGGTGCTGCCACCCGCAGCACCCTCCAAGTTAATGCTGCCACCACCTCGCAGGATTAAGAGTTCCGCCTGGGGAAGTAGAAAAAATTATTAAGAATTTAAATTTTTGAAAAATTCCGAAAATTTCGAAAAATAATTTAGTTTCTTTTTACAAATTCAAAATAATAAAACTATAAATATTATATTTACGTTCTGGTAAAATACAAAGACAGGCAAATAATTATTTGTGAAATTATGAAATGTATATAAATTTATCTAAATTGGCCAAATTGTGCGAACTTCTGATCCATATTTAATGATATTATTAGAGAATGGAATCATAGTTTAGGTTTAAGTCCTGCCAAAACTGCATTCATGGCTTTTTAGCCAAAGTTTCATTAAAAATTTGTCAAATTATTTGCCTGTTTGAACTTTGTTTAAGGAAGTTGACAGATTTAAAAAAAAAACCAAGTTTAAAATTAAATAAAAAGTGTCTTGGTTTTAGCGACCTGATCTGTGTAAATCCAAATGTTTGGTTATTCCGATACAATGGACATAGAATTTACAATAGAATTAGAAGCTGACAACAAACTACCATTTTTAGACGCAGCAGTGCACAGGATTGACAACACGCTAAAAGTTAACTGGTATCAAAAACCTACGGCATCAGGACGGATTTTAAATTACCATTCTTCTACCTCACTGAGAATTTAGTCAAAATTAAAAATATACTGACCAAGAATGACTTTCCCCACAATATCATTAAGTCCACCATCAAAGGTATCGGAAAAGAATCCACAACAACACGAGCTCAACAGACCAAAACATATAAATCAGTGACATATATTCCCCAGTACTCGGAAAGACTAGCCAAAGCTGACCTATACGACAGGGATCAAATCGCAATAGCCCACAAGCCAACATTCACCATGGCTGCTCTTTTTAGCAATATGAAGAGTCATGTTGCAAAGATGGACAAGAATAATCTAATATATAAAATACCATGCGCTGGAGACGGGACCAACATATGTGACCAAATATATGTTGGAACGACAAAAATCAAAGCTCAAGACGAGAATATCTGGACACAGGTCAGATATCAAAAGACGAAACGAGATTAACACACAAAAACAGCACTTGGGCCCATTGTGAGAAAGCGGACATTCTCCTGATTTTGATGCCACAAGTATTCTACAGCAAGAGCGTAACTACAACAAGCGTTTTACTCTGGAGATGTTGTATATAATTAATACACCAACAAATATTAGGCTGAACTTTAAATCGGACACAGAGAACTGCGCACACATATATAGACACTTGCTTGACCAAAACAAACATTAGGATTAATTAGTTTTACATCAAACTCCGAGGCGAGCACTTGTTTCTTGTCCCGTATCAATGTACGTATAGGTTCGAATGTTGTTCACTTTTCGTTAGCTAAAATCTTGTTATTTATATCTGTTCAATGATGTTTTTTAGCCCCTCCAACCGGCCCCCCTTTGGGGCCCGAAAATATTGGGAAACAAAGAATCCACCGTTTTTCATTCCTTGGATGGGACGGATGACCTTGAGCCGGAATAACCAAACATTTGTATTTAATTAGTGAGTTTATGCTGGCTCTAGGTCCGAAAAAGTTGTGTTTGTTCACAACTGAAAACAACTTATGCATTATTGTACACCAAAAATGAGCTGGTTGCCTATACGGTACCGTTTCATCATTCTCCCGAATGAATCTTCAGTAGGCTTATCGCTGGAGAACACATCGCATCACCCGTCCTACCATACAATCAATGTTTTAATCGGTTGGGAACCTCAAAAAACAATGAAAGTAAAAATAGGACAAGCTACCATGTCTTCAACTTTTTGGTGTAAATAAGCTTAAGCTTTAGCTCAAGTTCCAAGTCCAAAAGCTTCAAGCTCTTGAGAGAGCTTAGAACTGGCCGTTAATTTTGAATGCAAGCATTCAAAAAAGCGTTTGCGTTGTTTCTTGAAACTTTTGTTAGTTTCGTTTACAAAACAAGAGAGCGTGCCGTCTCTTATATAGAGTTTGTATTTATCTGGCGACCTTTCTAATTTTTAATTAGTGAGTTTATGCTGGCTGGTGATGCGATGTGTTCTCCAGCGATAAGCCTACTGAAGATTCATTCGGGAGAATGATGAAACGGTACCGTATAGGCAACCAGCTCATTTTTGGTGTACAATAATGCATAAGTTGTTTTCAGTTGTGAACAAACACAACTTTTTCGGACCTAGAGCCAGCATAAACTCACTAATTAAAAATTAGAAAGGTCGCCAGATAAATACAAAAAGATTTTGATATTATATGAAATAATAAATAAAAATTTGAAAAAAAAAATAATTTTACGAAACTCCATATTTAAATCTTCCAAAACCAAATTTTTAAAGTAAAAAGCTTTTGATATTATATAAATAATAATTAAAAATATTTGAAAAATATGCAAATAAAGTTGAAATAAATTATGAAAATCCATATTTAAAAAACTTCCAAAACGTTAAATTTTTTAAAAAGTAAAAGTTTTGATATTATATGAAATAATAATTAAAAATATTTGAAAAATTTAAAATATGCAATGCAAATCAAATGGAAAAATAAAGTTGAAATAAATTTATGAAAATCCAATTTTAAAAACTTTTAAAACGTTAATTTTTTTAAAAAGTAAAAGTTTTTGATATTTATGTATATAAAATAATAATTAAATAAATTTGAAAAAATTTAAAAATATGCAAATAAAGTTGAAATAAATTTATGAAAATCCAATTTTAAAAACTTTCAAAACGTTAAATTTTTTTAAAAAGTAAAAGTTTTTGATATTATATGAAATAATAATTAAAAATATTTGAAAAATTTAAAAATATGCAAATAAAGTTGAAATAAATTTTTGAAAATCCAATTTTAAAAACTTTCAAAACGTTAAATTTTTTTAACAAGTAAAAGTTTTTGATATTAAGGAAATAATAATTAAAAATATTTGAAAAATTTAAAAATATGCAAATAAAGTTGAAATAAATTTATGAAAATCCAATTTTAAAAACTTTCAAAACGTTAAATTTTTTTGAAAAGTAAAAGTTTTTGATATTATATAAAATAATAATTAAAAAATATTTGAAAAATTTAAAAATATGCAAATAAAGTTGAAATAAATTTTCGAAAAATCCAATTTTAAAAACTTTCAAAACGTTAAATTTTTTTAAAAAGTAAAAGTTTTTGATATTATATAAAATAATAATTAAAAATATTTGAAAAATTTAAAAATATGCAAATAAAGTTGAAATAAATTTATGAAAATCCAAATTTTAAAAACTTTCAAAACGTTAAATTTTTTTAAAAAGTAAAAAGTTTTTGATATTATATAAAATAATATTTAAAAATATTTGAAAAATTTAAAAATATGCAAATAAAGTTGAAATAAATTTATGAAAATCCAATTTTAAAAACTTTCAAAACGTTAAATTTTTTTAAAAAGTAAAAGTTTTTGATATTATATAAAATAATAATTAAAAATATTTGAAAATTTAAAAATATGCAAATAAAGTTGAAATAAATTTTTTGAAAATCCAATTTTAAAAACTTTCAAAACGTTAAATTTTTTTAAAAGTAAAAGTTTTGGTTTTATATAAAAATAATTAAAAATATTTGAAAATTTTAAAAATATGCAAATAAATTTGAAATAAATTTTCGAAAATTCAAAAAGGTTTAAACAATTTTTCCTTCAGATCTAAAAAATTTAAAAAATTCATTTTTCTTAAGCCAATTTAAAACAAATTAAATCTTAAAACAAAAATTATTTTCTTTCAATTCAATTTAAACTAACCTCCAGTTGGGCCACCTGCCTCCTGAGACGTTGAGTGTTCTGTGTATGTGTTGTATTGGCCAGAGTCTCGCGCATTCTTTGCATCTCCGTCAGCTGCAGCAATTGTTGCTCAAAGTCTTGGGCTCGCCTAGTTTGGGCCTGCAGCTCCACACGTGTGTCTTGCAGATCACGTTGCAGTTGCTCGTTCTCCTGTCGCAGCGTTGACAAGGCAGCTTGGCTCGCGGCTGACTGTTCCTGTGGCGGTGGCGAGTCAATTGAATTGGAGGGCAAACCAATGGCCACATCGGCCAAGCGTTGAGAAGAGTGTATTATGGGACCATCGGATAGAAAGTCGGGCAGCATTTTTACTGTAGAGCCGGCGCCCAAATCACAGGCGGAGGGGGAGCAGGAGGCAGCACCCACGGGTGGGGCTGGCAGCGAATTGGACGTACCGGGCAGGGCCAGACTCAAAGCTCCGGCTAAGCCAGAGGACGGAGCTTCGGCAGCGCCCAAGGGTGAGTTGGGGGGTGAACACCAGGCGGCCCCATCACCAGGCAAATGATCTTGCACAAAATCTGGCAGACCAGCTCCAGCACCACCCACACTGGCGGTATCTATGGGCAAATCCAGTTTCATTTTGGGCGTAGGGGCAGCTGCAGCCAGTACCAAACGATTGGGACGCAAATCCCGATTTCCAGAGGGACGACGACGTGGCGTGGATGAGGAGGAGGCAGCATTTGCAGCGGAGGAGGGGCAGGCGGTGTCATAGCTGGAATAGGAGCGCGGCACATAGCGTGTATGACCCGACGACTGCAGATTGGAGGAGGCCGAGGGAAAAATGTCTGGAACAAAAAAAAAAGTTAAAGCTTTTAAGGACAAGGCTTATACTAAGCCACGACTCACCGTCATCTAACAAACGCTCGTCATACAGACGAGTATTGCGCACCTGGGCCAAGGCCACATGCTCGTCGTCATCTGCATGATCTAAAACCTGGTCTGGTTCTAGTCTCGCCACCGCCGGTCGTTGTAGGCGACTGCCAGCTGCCGCAGCAGCTGCTCCTCCACAGGCGGCATATTCGGCCAGACTCGCCTGCGAGTCAAAAGAACTGAAACGTGGCGAACGCTTCATTTTCGATGATGAGGCACCATTCTCTTGCCCTGCTGCTGGCGCTTGCATGTGTGAGACTGAAGCAGATTGGGGAACTTTGGGCCTGGCTCCCGTCGAGGTCTGTACAGCGGTATCTATGGAGGTAACTGTGGAGGACGGTGCCGTCACTGTGCCGCTGCTGTTAAGGAAATGCTTAAACGAAAATGAAGAGGAGGAGGAAGCAGCTCCTCCAGCTGTTGTGCTGCGACCTCCTCCACTTCCTTTTAGCCAAAGGTCTGCCACCAGATCGTTGACACCACCACGGGATGTGGATGGTGCCTCCTCTGGGCCATCTCCACCCCCTCCCCCTCCGGCAACTATGGTCAGTTCCCTCTGTTGTTGTTGTTGAGTGGCCGCTTGCTCTGCATTGCTGTTGTTGCCATTGGCCATTGAAGCGGAATGCTCCTGCGGGACTTTAATGAATGTTTTGCCTGATTATGTGTGTTTTGGTTGGTGTTTTTCTATAATTTTTCTGAATTTCCCGAAATCTGAATTTTCACCCGCTCTTTTGGTCACACTAATTAATGAGTATTAGTGAGGAGACAAAATGGTAACAGTGACTGTAAATATACGAAATTTTTTTTTTTAATTTTAAATTTGGGAAGAAAAATAGCTAAAATTATATTCAATAAACGGCCTAGAAAAAATAAAATATTTGCAAAATAAAAAATTTCAACCAGCTCTAAAAGTGCTCTGTTAATAAGCTGCTGACAACAGCTGATCCATGATACAACAAATACAGGTATGGCAAGCGCTCAGCTCTCTGTTTAAGCTTACAACTCAGATTGCAAGTTTTCAAAGTAGTGCAAGCTTTCAGAAAAAGCTGTCAGCTTATCATGAGCTGATCACTGTTGGAAAACTTATCGGGTATCGTGCTGTTAAGAGATAGCGTCTGTTCTGTTACGCGCTTAAAATTTGAACCACAAATCAAATCTATTTTATACACAAATTAAAGGATTTACATTTTTTTTCACAAAATTGAGGACTAAAAGAAATCAGAATAAAATTTTCATTGCAAATTTTGGTCTATTTACTGTTTTTGGGGAGGAAACTTTAAAGGGTGAATTTTTACAAATAGCTATTCGCGCTTTGGGGATGAAACTCATGGGACCATTTTTATGTTCATTGATAAGTTGAAATACGCTACTATTAAATATAAACGACTAACAAAGTGTTCTTTTATATTCTCTTTTCAATTTTCGTTTTTTAAGATTTTTGTTATATTTGACCGTTAAAATATTTGATCTGGTCACATCTGCTCGGCACTTGGGCATTTTTCAGTTTCTGCCGTACGGTCTGTCTGTATTTTTTCGACAAGCGTAAACAAAACGCGACGGCATATTAATTAAATTAAATTGAATAAAATGCGCATTTAAAAATTCAAATTATAAAAAGCGGAAAACTAACAAACGTGAACGTCAGTGTGTTTGCAACCATAGCAACTACAAAAAGCAAAAGTAAAAGCAACATCAAAGAAAATAATATTCTGCGTAGCAAACAAACCGGTCGACACAAACACACAGACACATACATTTGCCAGATGCATACAAACACAATGCCTTTCGTCGTGTGAAAGACATTGAAAATTGTTAAATTATTAACATTTTAAATTTCCATATGCCACACTACCCCCCGCTGCCGCACTGCTGCTGGAGCAAAAGTTTTCGCATCGTTTGTAAATTGCTTTTGCATACAAACACAACTCCCACTATCACCACCACCACCCCCACTCCCCTCGCCAACACAACCGCTCGTTTGCTGCTCGCCCGCCCTCTTCGCCGCGTGTGTGTTCCACTTTTGATTTGCGCAGTCGACGCTGTCCTGATTTGGCCAAGCCAAGTGCAACCAGGACACATTTCTTTCCATTTAAGGGCGTGTGCTCCGGCAGCACCTGCTTAAGCGCCCAAAAGGTTTCCCCCCTTATAATTGCAATATGTTGGCGAGCTGCTGCAGGTAAGTGAATTAAATGAGACAAAAGCAGCTTCCAATTAGACTTTGCCTATTAACTGTATGCAGCTACAAACCCGCTCCCCTCTTCTTCGGTTTCAAGTGGGAAAAGCAGCCGAGGCCGGGCCACGGCCCCGTTTATATTTATTGACTTGTCTCTTTCTCTCTGGTGCTGCTGCTGTTGGCTTTTAGCCCCCTCTGCCAGCTCACCCCGCCCCCGCTTCGATGGCCTTTGCCTTTGCATTTCTTTCACCTCGCACAGTGGGTCGCAAGTCGTCCAAATTGGAGAGAGAGTGGCTAAGCAAAAGTAAAAGTTATTTAGGAAGGAATTGGTCACCTCTGTATACATACGTATAGGAAACACATTGGTCACATAAATTTAAAAGTGTAAAAAAAATTATTAGTCACTAACTCCATCATAATTTCACATATCATTAAGATCTATGTCTAAAGCTAAGTTCACACAGGCAAATAATTTGACAAATTTTCTGAAAATTTTATCTAAATTGACCAAATTGGTGAACTTCTTGGCCATCTTGATCAAATTATAAGTAAATGGAACCATAGTTTATGTTTTAAGTCCTGCAAAATGTGCATTTATCGCTATTAAGACAAAATTTCTTAAAAATTTGTCAAATTATTTCCTTTTCGTCTTTCTTTAAAGTGGTTAAATAAAAAATTGCCCCAATTTTGATGAAAAATTGACTAAATAGGCCAACTTTGCAAACTTTTGGCTATTTTTAATCAAATTACTTACGTATCCACCATAGGGCGTGTTCACCAGCATACACCAATCATCTAACAAAAATCATCAATCAAAAAAAGTGTTAGTCTGCTGGTGAACGAGTTTGATAGAATTTTTGGGCAACAAAGTTATCGATATATTTTTGTTGGCGGAAGGTTTGAATTTTTGACAGCAAACAGCTTAATATAATTAAGAACTGACTACTAAATATTTATGACCGTCGTCACTAGCACCAACTGCTCCTGGAATTCCCCTTGAATTTTCCTTAAGACTTTGTTAGTCATTACATGTTTGTTGTAATCCCGGCCCCGGCGAGAATGTGCACATAAAATCGAATATCCGATGGCCAAATCCACAAAGTGGCAATGGGCTAAGAGCATAGGTGGGCAAATAAGGACAACTCGTTCCCGTCCCGCCACGATCCCGACCAACAAATTTTAATTCAATATTGTCGAGCGTCTCTCGGGTCCCACTGTAATCCCGTCGCGAGCCCATCACTAGCTATGAGTTCTTAACGATGCACGGGACAAAATGAAATAATCCATAAATTTGTTCATTCTATATTTTTGTACTGTCCCACCTAGTAGTGTGGCCAAAAGATTTGAGTTTCCTTCTACTTAGAGCTGGGCAATGGCAAAAAAGATGAAGTAATGTCTCCTCCTGTCGTTCTAAAGAAATCGCTGTGAGCGACTACCAAGCCCGCTGCATGACTGCTAATAAGGCAGTGACCCGTTATGGCCCAGACCAGAAGTAAGATTTTTCCCTTTCAGGTTAAACGAGGACCACGTGACCCTATCTACCAGGCGCCGGGTTTCATTCCTTGTGATTATCTTGCATGAGGATATGGGCATCCCTAACCAGCTCTTCTCCGGGAGGAGCTGAATGGTATTGCATTGACAAACTGTGATGAGGTGTCCATGTACCCAGATGAGGTGGTTACTACGCGTACGCAGGGCTTCTCCTTTTTGGAGTGGCGGCTTTTCAAGATTCCCTCCTCCTGCGCAACAACCAGTAGAGCCTTCAGAGCCTTGCACGAATTTCCGTGAGCTACTGGCGAAACCACGTCCTCTGCCATTTCATTTATTAAAAACAAAGAGGTTTTCACATTCATTTTGCATTTGCCTTTTCTAAATTGCTTGTTTGTTTACTTCTGACAGCTGTGTGCTATCGATAACAAATCATAAACAAGCAATTCTAACAAACTATTTCTTTGTTAGATTCACATCTAACACAATCAAGAAAAATAGCAAACATGATTGCGCATAATGCCCGTTCACCAGCACAATCTAACAAAAATAGTCGATTTTTGTCATCGATTTATGCTGCTGAACACGCTCATAGTTTCAGTTCTAAGTTGTGCAAAATCTGTTATCATGGCTGTTTAATAAATTTGTATGGAAATTTGGGCAAATTATTTGCCTGTGGGACCATAGCTTAAGCTTAGACATTGAATTTAGTCTCAATTTGACTTCCGCATATTTACTACGTTTATGCTATGCTCATTTTGCAAAATCATTTCATGAAATGGGTCTGAAAGTGCGTGCATAAACACCATTTCATGAATTCGACTTAACACACGAAAGTTGACTATGAATTCGACGTCAATTCATGAAATGCTGTGGCGTTGCCAATTTAAGTTGGCAGATGCTACCAGATCTTGTTTTCTTAATGTCTGGTAACATTGTGCTTTAGCAAACAGTTGTTCATAAATTTTAGCCAATTGTTTGCGCACATAAAAATAAGTTTTAAGCACATAAATATCCATAAATAGGAATTTTCAGAGCAAGCGATCGTTTTGGGCGGACGATAAATAAAACAACATATTAAGCCAGCTCGATGGAAAAACTAAAAGAAACAACGCCAGATACAAAACGCTTTCCATTAATTAAAGGGCTAAAAAAATATGTAAAAATCTAGCGGGAAAGTAAAAACTAAGCTTTGTATGCTTAAAAAACTTATATGAGGTGAAGCGCAACAACTCAACCTCTGGCGCTGGAGGGAAAACCTGCACCCACTTTAACAAACGAAATGAGCTATTTGGGACGCGTCCTGTATCAGTTCCTATGGCAGCTAGATAATACTGCATGAGTAGAGGCTACCAACGTCAACGTTCGCTTATGCCTCCACTGGCTGTACGTTGTTCTTTTTTAATCAAAAATATTTTAATGTTTTCCATTGCAATCAATTTCAATTTGCCTTTGTTTACAATTGAACAGATGATCCCCGCTTTTATGCGTTACCACCCTGTTGAAATCTAGAGGCGCAGCCAACTTAAGTTTGCGTTGGCCAAAAAGGTGGTCATTTTGTGAATTTACAAAAGCTGCATAACCAGGAACAAATTTGATTTTGCAAATTGAAGAAAGCGTGAATTACATAGCATAAACGTAGTAATTGATTGATGACAGGTACTTTCAAAAATATCCATTCTCAAACAAATTGCCTGTCGACCACTGTGCGGTGGCCTTTCACGTCTTTGCACGTCTGTCATTGCGTGCTCTTCTTCTTCATTGCGTTTTGTATACAAATTATGGTGCGGTGTTGTTGTTCTTGTTTTTACAGTTGTTGTAGCTGCTTTTGTTGTTTTTTTTTTTTTGAAGCTTTTTATGGCCAGTGCATTCCACTCGCCTCTGTAAATGTTTTAAATATAGACTTTAATTTGCTGTTGTTGTTGCCTTTTGCCTACCGCATTTGTAAATTGATTTCGTTTTCGGTTTGCAGTTAATAATTTAACCCCCCCCCCCCACCCACCACCCAACCCTCCTGTTGTGCTGTGAAGCATGGAATATGGGCAAGAAAAGTGAAAATGAAAATGCCCTTCCCTTAGTTTAGTCTTGGCCCGTCGTCTTGGGTAATTCAATTAACGTGTTTAGCCTCCTCCGCCCCACCGTCGCATTGCTAAACAATTTGTTGACCCATTTTTGGGTAGTTCTTTTTTGTTTTTTGTTGTGCTGCTTGTTAATTAATATTTGTTGTAATTCTGAATGTTCGCTGGCCTGTGAGATAAGCTTTCAACTCAAATGATTTCTCATCACAAATTACGTGTTGAATCGGTTTACAGTTTTGTTGTTTCATTATCACATCCGTTGATTATGCAGCTCTGGGCTATGATATTCTAAAAATCAATTGACGAAGGTTGAATTTCAGTCGTCAATTCATTTTTATAACAATCGGAAAGCAAGCGACGGAATATGGTCTTATATAGATATGGTCTTGTTTAGATATGGTCTTATAGCTTCTTTCCACAGAAACAAACGGTCTTTGTGCGTGTATGTGGGATACCATGTCTATTATTTAATTGTATTTATCCAAAGGTTTTTGAGTCCTAATTTATAGCGTCGGATAAAAAGGTGTCTTTTAATTTGAAAAAATTATAGTTCATCAGAGCATTTGGAATAGTTAACCAATATAATAAAGAAATAGCAAAAGGTAATCTTTTTCAAATACTGCATGTACCTTTGTTTTTGCAAATTATTTTCAGGTGGTATTCCTTCGCATGTCGTCTTCGTCGACCCATACTGGTCGAGATTTCTTCTTAGTTTTGGATTCATACTCATTAATTCAGTATTTCTTCATGTGGCTGTCTTTTGTAAACACTTCTTTGATTAAATCGGCACGAGTCTTATATTTAAGTAACGCGGTATCAAAACGCTAACCAATTTTCATAGCAGCAAAATAATTATCCTATATTGATGGTAGATTTCGATAGTTTAGTTTACTATAAATTTAGACTACATTTGGCTCAAGGATTTATATGTGGTAAGACTTTGGTTTGGGGTTTAACCCCACCCCCCCCTGGCCGACATGGAATATATTTTTATATGCAAAATACTGTACTAAGAAAGAAGCATCTAAAGACAAATTAGTAAATTTGACCTAAATTAACAACAATTTAAAAAAAATTTCATCGATGAACCGTGAATTATAAAGAGTTATTATTAGAATTATTATACATTTAAGTCGAGGCCGTCATCCTAGGTTTCTATATTAATTAGTTTTCAAAATTTCCGGTTTCGATCTACAAATATGTGAACTATTTTTGTCAAATGTCAAATAAATAATTTAATTTAATCACAGAGCTTAGAGCTGAGGGCTCTGCGAAATAAGGCCCCAACAATTTATATAGAAAACAAAAACCACCCTGTTTGATCAAATTTGGGGCGTTATTTCCTTTTTTGGGGCATTATTTCCTAAATAAAATTTTAAAATGAAATAAGTCCTCAAATGAAGAAATGAAGTAAGGCCGAAAAACTAATTTTTGTGGCCCTGTTTCATTTTTATAAAGAATTAAGACGGCAATTTGAATCGGAATTCTAACCGAATTCCAATTCTTAGGTGCCACAGAAATTTCCTTTGGTTGGTTTCAAACCTCTAATGTTTTGTTAGGAGATTTTGCAAAGCTCTTTTCTCACAAGTGGCGCCCTCTACATGACAGTTAGCGAATTAGGGGATGGAAAGTAATCCTCATGCTTGGCGCCAACAAATTTGTAAATTTTGCATTATATTGGTGGAGAATGCGACTTAAAATTGAATTATTATTTAAAAATGCATCAACAATCAAAAAATTTCAGTTAATCATTAAATTAACCCACATCTAAAATAAGGGAAATTTTTTGGCGAGAGATTAAGCCCTGTTTTTAGAAATGGAACATCAACTGGAACTTCTGGTGTTCCAACTAGATTTTTTAATAAGAAAATGTAATCTCTAAAAGTTCTGTGGCACAAACGAATTTTTCGAGAAGATTGCAAACCAACCACCGGCGAAATCTCCAGAGATTTCTGTGGCACCCCAACATGATTTTTTGGTTCTTGTTTAATTTTTCTTATATTTTCTAAATACAAAAATAGAATGATTTTTTGTATCAAATTTTCATTATTTAATCGAAAAAAATGATTCAATTTTAGCGCCACTTGCCAAAATTTGAGACAAAACATCGCGAGATTTTTGTACTATATACTCCTTACCATGCGCGCTTTAAAAAAAATTCTTTTAGCTTCATGATAAAATTGATATATTTTGGAATTCATGTTGAATAAAAAATTGTTTGAAAATTATGCAGGAAATGAAGTGCAGTTGAATTGTATAGGTATCTCTAAAATTGTAATACTATCCAAAAAAAATAATGAGAGTAGAGCCTTTGTTTTCCCTTTGAATTTTTTTTCTCCAAAACCACTCCACTGAAAAATTCCTGCGTACGCCACTGGTTGGTACAAAGTCTCAAGGGATAAGTTTTCATCTTCTTTCTTTTGGGAACGTTTCTCAGGAAAAATTGTGATTTTTGATGCCATCATACTGTTGGGGAATATATTTTTCCTGTTCTGTTTCTTTTCATAAAAATACATGTATGATAAATAAATATTATTTATACTTTATAGGGTGGAGATGATTCCTTCTGGCTGTTACATACTTTTTTATAAGCACTATGCACCTTTGGTATAGATTATTAAAACTTCTGAAACTCTTTTTTTGAATTCCACCGTTTTCACTAGGAAGGGATCCTCCACATTTATTTCAATAAATTAAAAAAACAAATAAAAGGAATTCAAAGCCATTGGAACCACATTACTGTACCAAACAGGGTATTTTGCTGTCGTGGCACTCGACCGTAACACTCTTTCTTGTTTCGACTTGCTTAGTTTAATAGAACAAAATTTGTTACTGATCTTTTCCATTTTTTGGCAGAGGAGAACTTTTCAAGGCGTTACAGAAAAAAAAGAGGGCGAACGTTAAAGTAGGTCTGCCCGAATTCGATATACCCGTTACTTAAAGATAGAATTGGATTTGTTTGTAGTTATTGTAGGTAAATTACTTTGTGTATAGATTACCACCAATATAATCGACCAAAATCGACACTCGGCAATCGGGTCTTTGTCCCGAAACCGACGCAGTGTCCAGTACACTGCCCAAGGATTGCCAACCTCGGTCAATGGGAAGTCATCTTTTACAGCCTCAACAAGAAACTTTCCCAACCGTTACAACAAGAACAACAACCAAAAAATATAAGTTTTTATTTCCTCAAGGTTTTTCTTTAGGATTTGTCGCAAGTAAATGAAAAGAACCACTGAAGAAGAGTTCCTAAACAAGAATAATTGTACAGGAATGGCTGAAAAAGAGTCGCTGAACAAGAGCAGCTGAACAGGAGCAACTGAACAGGAGTCACTAAAAAAGAAACACTGCAAAACAGTCATTGAATCACTGAAAAAGAGGTACTGAACCAAAGTCATTGAAAAAAGTCACTAAAGAAGTGTCCCTGAAGAAGAGACTCTTAACAAGAGTCTGCAAAGAAGCCACTGAACAAAAAAGAATTAATGAAGACAATTTTCACTAGTTTAATTAATTCCACAAATCATTTCAATGATACCTTGTAGGCAATGCTTAGAGGAATAATCGCATATTTGGAATCTCATTTATCTTCTCCCGACTATAGAGCTATTTTTTTTTATGCGGCAATTCTACGCAGTAGGTAGGGGTAAGTTAGTCATATTCCTTTGAGTATAGTGAGGTCGTTACGTTGGGCCATTGTGGTGCCGCTTGCTCCTAACCGTGGATTTCTCAGAAGCGCTTCACCTGATACTTTAATGAACCCTAGTTTGTGTGAGAAATCTCGGTCTCTTGACCATCAGTATCAGTGTTGTCCTTATTGGCTTCGTTTTTCAACGCTTGGTCTTCCTCAACAGATTTGAAGGTTTAGTTTTCTGGGAATTTGGGGTGTGGCTTCGCTCACTTTAAAAGCTGTCTGAAATTTTATTTTCAACGTGGGATTTATCCTCAAAGTCTGCTGCGGAACAGATTTCCCCTAGGTACCCTAGCATCAGCCAAAGAACAGCTATACTGCTGCTCTGACTCGTTACCTCTGTCGTCGTATGTCAAGAAATAGTCTGGTTGACCCTGGTAGTTTTGAGAATTATATTCCCTTCTGGTTTGATCTGGCTCCCCTTTAGATAAGGTAATTGAATTCATTTTGAGTCACACGGGATTGGAAGTTTAGGTGAAACTATCGGGCGGCAGGTATCCAGACGTCCAGACGTCATTCACCTTGGACTTGAGTGTTTTATAGAGTTTGTCAGTAGCCCGCTGTTCCGACCTCACCTGGAGAGCATAGTCACTCTTCCGACAGTGGCCACATCTAAAACTGCCAAGTTGTCATTATAACTATCGATTTACCAATTTCATCAGACTATTTCAATTGCATTTACGTTTGCTTGTTTCCGTTAATTAGTTGTCCCTTCCTTCCTTTCTAATCCTATTTCCCCCATTTCCCTTTTCTAATTACTTTTTCTAAGGATTCCCCCCGTTAGTTTGTGACTAAAGTTTATTTTTCTCTGTCTTTTCTCTTTCTGATTGTAGCAGCTCTGCTGGCTCATCATCATCGTTACAAATGCTTTTCAAGCCAAACATCATCATCAAAAGGCAAGCTGCTATGCTCTAAAAAGCTCGGGGATTATCCCAAATGTCGTCAAACGGCGGCATCAATAGTGCCACAAATGGCCGCAGTGGCAGCACTGGCAGTGCCAATATCAATCTCAATCTCAAGGGTGCATCAAGTGCATCCAAGACGTTGCCTGACCTCAAGACTCAAAGAAGCAATAGCGGCGGAAGTGGAGCAACTGCAGCCGCCGCCAAGACTTTGGCCTTGCACAGGCGAGAGAGTTCGCAGGTGGAGAAACTCGCCCCAGAGAAGATACTCAGCTATGCTCCGCCCCAGAGTAGAGTGTACGTCAAGGAGCCCAAGGAGCATTATTTGGTTTACTGTGAGAACCGGCTCCATTCAGGCACTTTGCAGTCTTTGATCACACACATGGTGCCCACCTCTGAGTACTATCCAGAAGAGGAGTATTTGTTTGCCTTCCTCTTGAGTGGACGACTTTTTCTGCGACCCCATGAACTGCTGGAAAAGATAAGCCAAACCTGGGAGCTGCAACAGAAAGCAGAAGGTGGCTGCGATGTGGTAGATGATGCGGGCCAAGCGCCCAACCGTCATCATTCGCTGACCATCAATTCCGCCTCGCCCATGACCCAACGCAAGGGTTTGGACTTGGAGCCGAAGCCTCAGCAACGCACTGGCACTCAGAAATCGGCGCAGCACTGCATCCGCCTGCTCTCCGAGTGGATTGAGATCTTTCCCTATGATTTTCGGGATGAGCGTCTGATGCAACAGGTACGCATTCTGGCTCGAAAATGCGTGTATATCGACAATTCGCTGGGAAAGCAGGTGTCCCGCATACTTCAGTTGCTGGTTTCACGTCTGACGGCCTTGGAGCAGTATGAGGAATTCCTGCAGGCTCTGGGCAAGCAGGAAGACCAAGTACAAACTGGTCAGCAGCAGCATCATCAGCATACCCAGCATCATCATCACCACCATAACCCATTTCAAACCTTTCTGGGCAGCTCATCGGCCAATGGGGCAGCAGGCAGTAGTGGTTCATCTAATGCCACTTCCAACTCCTCCTCAAGTGGCAACAATTCTTCAAACTCCGCCTCGACCACCCCCCAGCCTTCGGATGATGTATTTGGTCTGATGGATTTGTGTCCAAGTTGCGCCAGTTTGGCGCATCAACTGACAGCCATTGAATTGGAACGCTTA
This sequence comes from Lordiphosa stackelbergi, assembly GCA_018904235.1. Taxonomy (NCBI): domain Eukaryota; kingdom Metazoa; phylum Arthropoda; class Insecta; order Diptera; family Drosophilidae; genus Lordiphosa; species Lordiphosa stackelbergi. The sequence continues at coordinate 34,311 of JAEIFU010002601.1, forward strand.
TCCCACATAGGACCCGAGGAGTTTGTGCAGGCCTTTGCCAAGGAAACTGGCGGGGGAGCAGCAGCAGGAGGAGGCGCTTCGTTGAATGACATAAAGAAGACACGTAATTTGGAATCATATGTGCAGTGGTTCAATCGTCTCAGCTATTTGACGGCTAGCGAAATTGTCAAGGTGAGTGCAACGGATTAAGTGGGATTAGAGTGGACAAATGAGTGAAATATGTGCACTTGTTTGGATAGGGAAAACCATTTTCTTAGCTTACTTGTGGAGCAGAAAATAGGTAGAAAATTAATTCGAAGAGAGGAGAAAAGGAAAAGGAGAAACAGAAAAAAGGTGATCAAATGAAATAATGCTAAACTCGAGAGAGGGAAAAAAGTCTTTATTAAACTCTATTTGGATGAATTAAGAAATCAATAATATTACATTTAAGCAAGGCATACAAAGTTTCCGATTGACTTGCACAAAATTTACACAATTACACAATCCTGCTGAAGTTCCCATAACATTTCACAGCAGCGTTTCTTAAACAATGCCTTTTTACTTCATAACCCTGTTTATTTGTTTTCCGAACTTAACATTTTCATTTCCCAGATTACAAATTGAATTTCGCCGATTTTTTCGTCTGGATTAATGCAATTCTATCCGACTCTTTGTTTTATGGGTACTTTTGACTAACAACACACAACGACAACTAATTTTCACTTAGTTTTAATTGGTTTAAGATAAAATACTCCAAAATTCAGCAGATGTGGACAGATATTTTGATGAACGCAATGTAAAAATTTTCTTCAATCGTGCAACGGTTAAGGTACCTTAGAATATTCATGAAATTTTTAATCACACAAAGGATTTTTGATAATAGTTTTGATGGTATAAAGGCTATTCATATCCATAACGAACTTCCCATGCTTCCATTTTGACTTACTGATAATTCCAACTCCGGAATCGACACATTTTTTTGTTTTGCCAAAGAACCTGTACTTCTGTGATCCTGAAAACTGAATAGCCCTTACGCCACTTCACAAATTTTTAGTTTTTACGTTTTTAAAATGAATGTTGCAAAAGGGCACAAAAATACAAAAACAGCAAAAGTAAAAAATCTCTAGTTTTGAATATAGTTGCAAAATTGTAAGGAAAAATAAAAATTGCTAGATTTTGCAATAGCATTTTTAATTGCAAATTTTTTTAAAAGTTTCTAGATCTAGCAACAAATTGCTAAAGTGGCAGCACGAAAGGGAGACAGAAAAACGTGATCAAATGAAATAACCTAAGAGAGAGGGCCGTCTTTTAAACTTTATTTGGATGAATTAAGATGAATAAGTTTATTTTGCGCATGACGAGCTGGGATATAGCCACGTCCTTCTGTCCGTCTGTTTTAACGTCAGTTTTAAAGCTATCTTAACCAAACTTTCACGAAGTCTTTACAAACACCCCGCACATTTTAGAACCGGCCTTGGGATGAATAGCATTTAGCTGCCATAGAACGATCGGAAAACTAGTTTTGAGAAAATTTTTTTGTTTTCATGCTATCGCTCCCAATATAAATTTAGTTTTTCCATTTCTTTGGATTTAAAAGCAATTTATGTAGATCGGTCTAAAAACAAAACGTTTGAACTTGAATAGAACAACCCTTTCCCTTTCTTAACCTTCGCATCAACTTATCTTTCAAATCCAGTTTAAAGTCAATGGAATGAACAATTTTTTGTGTACATTTTCGTTCTGGTCCGATTTATCGAAATTTTTAAAAATATCTGCATAGTTATTTCGGATATCTTGCTTACAAACAAAGTTTCAAAACGATAGGAATAAAAATATGGCCACTGTCAAAGATTATTTTTATTCAATATTCGAAGGCTGACACTTTAATTTTTAAAACTTTCAATTTTGGGGGATAATTATTGTCGCCATTTTTCATAATTGGACAAAGGGACGAGTGCAATAAAACCGAAAATTAAATTCTGTATGAATAAATAGTATGGCATTTAAAAGTTAAAGTAAAATCTTACAATTTAAAATTCGCTAAACCTTAGCTTTCGGCAATGCTGCAAACCGACGAACCGGACCATAAAACCGAACCTCTAATATAGGCTGATTTTTTAAGAGCTTTCCTATGGAAAGTTTTTTCCAAAAAATACGCAAAAATTCAGAAAAATTCATGAAATCTTTATTTCAATCGTCATTTATTTCAAAATCATGCAAATGTTCACCGTGACTGCGCCTCAAATGGTCCATCTGCTTAGTCTAATTTTGGCATACTCTTTCCAACATTTTGGCCGGTATCTCACAAATAAATGCTTCAATGTTGTCTTCCAATGCGTCAATTGAAGCGGGCTTGTCTGTATAGACATAAGCTTTAACATAGCCCCACAAAAAATAGTCTAAAGGCGTTAAATCGCACGATCTAGGCGGCCAATTGAACGTGAAATAAAATGTTCACCGAACTCGCCTCTCAATAAGTCCATTGTGGCGCCGTCTTGTTGAAACCATATGTCATGCAAGTCCAGCTCTTGCATTTTGGGCAAAAAAAAAGTTGGGTATCATCTCACGATAGCGCTCACCATTCACAGTTACGTTACGATTCGCATCATCTTTGAAGAAGTACGGTCCAATGATGCCACCAGCCCATAAACCGCACCAAACTGTGACTTTTTCTGGATGCATTGGTAGCTCTTGCAATGCTTCTGGCTGATATTCACTCCAAAATCGACAATTCTGCTTATTTACGTACCCATTGGGCCAAAAATAAGCGTCGTCGCTGAACACAATTTTTCGCTAAAAAAGTCGATCTTCGGCCAACGTTCCAAGAGCCCATTTACCAAAAATTCTACATTGCGGTAGGTCGTTCGGCTTCATTTCTTGTATTTTGAAAGGCTTCACACCTAAATCCTTCCGCAAAATTTCCACGTTGTTGAGTAACAGAGGCACAATTGCTGCGAACGGCGACGAATCGATAATTGATGATGATCATTACACTGGCCGATACAGCTGCGATATTTTCTTCAGTTCGCACTCTACGTAAGCGTGTTAATGGTTTAATGTCTAATGTGTCACAATAGCCCCTAATAGCCGCTTCAATGGGTCGGTTAAACTGACCATAAAATGGTAGAAGCGCGCGATGAACTTTCTTAACAGAGCACGCATTTTGATAATAAAATTCAATAATTTGCAAGCGTTGTTTCGTTTGTAAGACGATTCATGGTTAAATTATAGACCAAACTGAAGATGTTTGACAGTGAAACAAAACACGAAACGTGCGTGAGCTGTTTAAACAATTGTTTTTAAAAAGATAATAGCTAAAAAAATCACCCTTTATTTTTGACTGTGTGTAAAAATGTGCGAACGCTTACTAGCTCTTAAATATTTTTGCATTCATAGTTCTTTAAAAGAGCTCCACCTAAAAACATTTGAATGGAACATAATTCAAAATATCTGTTTATTGCTGCAGCCAATTTATAAAACTTCTTTGTAGCAGCAGGATTCACAATTCGTACCAAGTGATTTTTATTACGCTTGATTTTCATGTCGAGCAATTGTTCTGAAATCTTTAGCAAATCATTGTTTATAACTATCTAAGTGTCTCAATAAACGTTCGTCTAATATGTGCTCAGTACCAAAAAAAAGTTGCAAAGCAGCACATTAGAGGCATGCTGAAGCTTCAAATACAAATTCTTAATGAGAGTTTTCAAAATTCAACTCAACGTCTGATTGTGAAGAAGAGAAGTTTATAAGAGCAATACACACATATAACACATATAAGTTATCAAATCTGAAAATGACGTTATAGATTCCCTGAAAATTGTCAAAGAGAACATACATCATCAAATGATTTAAAATTTTGGAAAGGTCAAAAAACGAGGACTGCCCTGACTATACTTGCTGTTACAGCAACTCAGGTATCAATTGATCGGGCGTTTTCAACACTTAAATATGATCTTTCTGATCTAAGAGCTAGTACAGTTTCTTATTAACTTAAACTAAGCAGTTCTCAAATGTTGTAAATGTCAGCTAATGAATTTGACAACTTAAAACTTTGTAAATCGAAACTATTCTTTTATTATTTGAGATTTGTAGCCTTGCAGATAGCCAATTTTTTTCGAAACTGAAAATGGGAGCACGGCTCTTATGTATAGGCTAATCCACAATTTGAATCAACTGTAGTAGTTAAAATCATAGGTCGGATAAATATGCTAAAAAGAATATGAGTATTATTAATAAATAGAGAAAAGCTAACATCGGCTCGACCGAAGTTTATTTACCCAAGCAGCTTGTATAATTTATAAAAATTAAGGATTTAAATGATTTTCTTTCAACAATTTAATTCTCATCTTAGCTAAGATTTTGCTTTGTCCATTTGCTTGCCAGTTTGTAATATGGCAGCTATACTATATATTCATCAGAATTTTCAATATTAAATAGCAATCAAACGTGTTTTCGTCCCACTTTTTTTTAACTTTCATGTTTCAATTCTGCCATGAGGTAGCCTATGTCAGCTCGCTAACGATTGGCAAAGACTGCTGATGATTGAATTGAGGATATTCATGATCAGACCAGATTATATTCCTACTAGGAAGGATAAATGTGTTTTTAAACTCATTTTTTTAATTTCGCATTTCTCTGCAATAACGTTAAAGATTTTACCATTTTTCAACCAATTTTATGTTGAAATTCCTTTTTGAAAACCGAGACAAGCTTAAACTATTACAAAAATTCCAAATGACTTTTTTCAACCCAATATCAGAATTTTCCGATGAGGTAGAATTTAGCAAACCTTTTTTAAAAATCAAATTAATTCGCTTGTTCTTATACTGGTTCCATTCTTCTCCATCTCTCACACACAGTATCCGAAGAAGAAGCAGCGTGTACGCATTATTGAGTATTGGATCGAAACGGCACGTGAATGTTTTAACATCGGCAATTTCAATAGTCTGATGGCCATTATAGCAGGTCTAAATCTGGCACCCATTGGCAGACTCAAAAAGACGGTAAGTAGATCTAGTGCTAACTTCTCTCCTTCCATTCAATCTTTGACTTTATTTTCCTTCTTTCCAGTGGTCTAAAGTGCAATCGGCAAAATTCTCTGTGCTGGAACATCAAATGGATCCAACATCGAATTTTAATAGTTATCGCTCGACGCTTAAAGCTGCCATGTGGCGCTCCGAGGGTGCCACAGAGGAACGCGAACGCATAATCATTCCATTTTTTAGTTTATTTGTTAAGGACTTATATTTTCTCAATGAAGGCTGCTCGAGTCGGTAAGCTATAGAATATGGATGGAAATGTGCGAATGTGTTAACACCGATTTTACTTGCAGTCTGCCAAACAATCATATCAACTTTGAGAAATGCTCCCAACTGGCCAAACAAGTCATGGAGTTCAATGAATGGAAGAAGGTGACATGTCCCTTTGAGAAATTGCCAAATGTGTTGGCATATTTGCAGCATCAGTCGGTGCTCAATGAGAATACCTTGTCCATGGCCTCGTTTGAGTGTGAGCCGCCAGAGAATACCGAGGAGAAGGATCGCTATAAAACTGTGAAAGCCGAAACGAAGCAACAGCTGTTGCAGCAACTGCAGGAGCAGCAACACCAGCAGCAGTAGCAGCAGCAGCAAAAGTAGAGCTAAAAGTGGGGAAACGCTTGCCATGTTTATTTTTTCTATGCTAATTTTAAGTATTGGGAATGTTGCCAGTAAAATTTAAATTATTTCACTAATTAAGCTCATACAATTAACATTAATTACTTACAAATTAACAAAAGCGTTAACGGACGTCTGTACTTAAAGCATTTTCAATTTGCCGCAGCTAATTTTATGATTAATTTATTGAAACATAGAAACAACAACAATTTGACAAACTTATTTCTAAGTGAACAGTATTTATATATCTACACATATATATATTTATATCTCTATATACAACAACAACAACAACAATGAAACCATTTTATAGCTAAATTCAAACATTTTTTAATTGGACTTGACTTGAACATTTTGTGGTAGCTACAAAAGATGCTTTTTCTTCGTTTTAAGAAACATTTTTTAACAAACAATTTGTAATCTATAATTACGCCTAATTAAGCAACAGCAACAACAACAACAACAACTTGTGGATGGAATCATTTTTAAATGATATTAAACTATAAAGGGACTAAAGCAACAAGCAACAACAAACATTTTGGATTAGATCAACTGCTTTCGAATAAAAAGGAAATTCTCAAAATAAATGTAGAACAAAAGTGTTTTATTACAGAACCTGACTACGCACTACCCCTGGAGACTGGATATATAAACTTATAATAAGGCAAAATGTATGCTGAAATCTAACTGGCAAGTATGAGGTATTCTTAGGGCACAGCCATTTCAGGCCTGACATGTCATGTGTATTCGCAAAATCTTTTTGTTAATAAAGAATCTATCTTTAATAGTTAATTTTTGATTTTTATTTTCTTCCCCCAAAAAATAATGATTAAACTTAGATTTTTATATGTAAAACTCAGGAAATAATCACTATGAGTTGAATAATATAAATAGAAATAAAAAAATTTTGATTATTTTCCGAGTTTTATTTTTTTTGCTCAAAAATATTACTCAAACACCGACTGCAGCGGCTAGTGCATAAGGAATTGTAGCAAGTTTAATGGATGCACCTAGTAAGGGGACCAAATTGAATAAGATCCACCTTCAAGATTTCAATAAAAGGTATTTTACATTGCGG
>JAEIFU010002602.1:0-41017 GCA_018904235.1 Lordiphosa stackelbergi
CGAATGCCATCAATTTCTACACTGATGGCACCAAACTGGATGGACAGGTAGGAGGAGGAGTATTCAGTCCAGAGCTTGGGATCAAGACTTCATTTAGACTCCCTGATCATTGTAGTGTTTACGTTTTAAAGTTGTATCCAGGAAGCTGGTAAACCTAGCAATCCAAGGACTCAAAGTATTTATTTTCTCAGATAGTCAAGCTGCATTAAAAGCTCTTGACGGTTATGTTAACAATACAAAAACTTTACGGAGTGCCGCAGATCTCTTAATGAGATGGCTCAGCACTTCGAAATTAATCTTATTTGGGTGCCTGGACACTGTAACATTGAAGGCAACGAGATGGCTGACCACCTCGCCAGGCTTGGCACCACTACTCAGCTCTTACCGGATAAGAGCAACAGTAGGGGTGCCTCTTGCGACCCTTAAAACTAAAAACAAAGGAAACTACATATCAAATAACCATGAATCGATGGCAAACGACTTACACTTGTGAAGTATCCAAGCCTTTACATGGCCTACTCTTAACATTAGGTTAGGTTAGGTTGCGATGGCTGAGAGCGACATGTCGCTCCCCCACTTAGGCCACTTTGGGCCCATTGCGATGCCATATTTGTTCCCTGTTAACCCTTTTTAGTTCTGAGGGGGGTCCTCGTTACTGAACCAGTGTGTGGACAGAATAAATTTAAGTAGAGCTGGGATCTCTAGCTCGGATATCTCCGAGAGGTTGAGTAGGAGAGGTTGACCAAGTGTTCTTAGTCTCCTTCTGCTCAGGGCGGGGCAATGGCAGAGAAAGTGTTGTATCGATTCCTCTTCTTCTTCATATCTGCAACTCCTGCAGAAGTCATGATGAGTTATGCCCATGCGCGCTGCGTGTCTGCCAATAAGACAGTGACCCGTGAGGGTCCCCACCAGAAGTGATATGTGGTCCCTTCTGTGACGTAAAAGTGTGATAGTGCGTTTTTTATTGAATGTAGGCCACGTAAGTCTTGATACGGCACAGGAAGAAAGGTTTTTCCACCTGTCCGTAGCGAGACGAAGTGTTTCTGCTTTTGTGTGCAGTTTACATGTCGCCATAGGCATACCTATCGTGCTCCTCTCTGAAAGGAGATCGATGGTGGTTCCTATTCTGGCCAGTTTGTCCGCAGACTCGTTACCTTCTATGTTGCGGTGTCCAGGTACCCATATAAGGTGTATACTAAAATGTCGTGCGATCTCGTTGAGAGATGATCGACATTTAGTAATTGTTTTAGCATTATTTGTATGAGAGTCAAGTGCTTTGAGGGCGGCTTGACTGTCAGAGTATATAAATACGTTGCCTTCTTTGACCGTGAGTGTGCTAAGGTAGGTGGCAGCTTCCTGGATGGCTACCACTTCCGCTTGGTACACACTACAATGGTCAGGGAGGCGGAACGATAAATTTAGGTCTAGGTTGGGGGAGAACACGCCCCCTCCTACTTTTTCTTCGAGCTTTGATCCATCAGTGTAAATGTTGATGGCGTTAGCTCTACTGTGGGGGAGGATTTCCCATTCATGTCGGCTTGGTATGTAAACGTCGTATAATTTGTCGAACGTCGTTTGTGGTATACAGTAGTCTGTAGTTAGTGGTATACCCGTTTTGTTTTCAAGTATAATTGAGTGTCCCGAATTGCCCGCATTCCAAGCATCGGATTCCCTTAGTCTTAAGGCTGTTGTGATAGCCAGTTGTTTTGCGACAAGGTCTAGTGGTAGAAGGTGAAGAATAGTGTTAAGAGCTTCCGTTGGTGTGGTACGAAGAGCGCCACTAATACATATCTCCGCACTTCTCTGTACTTTAGTGAGATTGTTCAGAGTAGATTGTTTTCCGAGTGCTGGCCACCATACTAGTGCTCCGTAGAGTAGTATGGGGCGCACAACGGCTGTGTACAGCCAGTGTACTATGGAGGGTGAAAAACCCCATTTGCGGCCAATTGCCTTTCTACACGAGTAAAGAGCTACGGTTGCCTTTTTTATACGTTCATTTATGTTGTCCTTCCAGAATAGTTTTTTGTCCAGAATGACCCCCAAGTATTTGGCATTGTCACTAAATACAAGGCTTACTCCGTTGATTTTAGGAGGTGCAAGATCGGGAATTTTGTACTTCCTGGTAAAAAGAACTAGTTCCGTTTTTGCCGGGTTGACGCCCAGTCCACATGATTTTGTCCACTGAGCCAGTGTTGTCAGTGCGGTCTGCATAAGGTCACACAACGTTTGGGGAAAAATTCCACGTTTGAAAATGGCAATATCATCGGCGTAAGCCACCACTACGTGTCCCTCCGCCTCCAAAAGTCGCAGCAGTTGGTTAACTGTTACAACCCATAGCAGCGGAGAGAGAACACCTCCTTGCGGAGTGCCTCTGTTAACACATCTGCGAGCTGCCGCACCGCTAAGTTGGGAGTACACCGACCTGCTGGTTAGCAATTGGTCGATGAATCTTACCAGCGGTGCATCCGCTCCCAAATGTGTCAAGGCAGAGGTGATGGCTTCCGGTTTGACATTATTGAAGGCACCCTCTATGTCGAGAAATGCTACTAAGGAGTATTCACTTATTTCAAGTGATCTTTCAATCCTTGATACTAGGGAGTGCAGGGCGGTTTCGGTGGACCTACCCTTACTGTAAGCATGTTGTGTGTGAGCTAGATAATCGGGACTTATAGTTTGCCTTAGGTGTACATCTATAAGTCTCTCGAGAGTTTTTAATAGAAACGAGGATAGGCTGATTGGCCTATAATCGTTCGGTTTCACGTGTGAAGCTTTGCCAGCTTTCGGTATAAAAACCACTTTTGTTTCTCTCCACTTAGTGGGGATATAATTGACCCTCAGACAGCCTACATAGATTGTGTAAAGCCAGGTCATTGTATTCCCGATGGTTTGCTGTAGCTGGGCGGGAAAAATGCGATCAGGACCCGGTGACTTAAACGGTTCGAACGAATCGATAGCCCATTTAATTTTGGTCTCTGTAACAATGGTTTTGTTGTATTGCATATGCGGGTGTGTTGCCCTGAACTGAGATGTTAAATTAGGGGAGCACTCAGGAAAGTGAGTGCGTAGCAGAAGATCTAGAGATTCTTCACTCGAGTCGGTCCAGGTTCCATCTGTTTTTTGTAAGAGTCCTGGCGAGTTGGGTGAGCTTGCCAGGATCTTCCTGAGTCGCGAAGCATCTGAGGTAGACTCAATATTACTGCAAAAGTGGGTCCAGGAGGAGCGTTTAGCTCTCCTTATGGCTTTTTTATAAATACCTAGCTTCTGTTTGTATAGCTCCCAGGCGGTTGTCTGATCGTTAAATTTAGCTAGATTAAAGGTGTGACGACATTCTTTTCGGAGCTTATCCAGCTCTGTCGACCACCAAGGTGGTTTGAAGGTGGATTTAATTTTCCTAGGCGGGCATGCCTTGTTAAATGAGTCTGTATACGCTGTGGTGAGCGTTTCAACGAGCTCATCTATTTGATTTCCACTGATTGGTATAAATGGTGGGGACGAACCTAGTTTTTTGAGGAGAAGTTTATTGTGTACTTCCCAGTTTGTCTTTCTTGGGTTCTGTATCTTAATGGGTGTCGGACACTTGTGGTTGAATAAGACCTCTATGTAGCGATGGTCAGAGAAGGAGTGCTCTGGCAGCACCTTCCATGACGTCAGCCGGTCACAGAGGTCTTCTGAGATTAAAGTTAAATCTAAAACCTCTTTTCTGTTCTTGATGATAAAGGTGGGGTCGCTACCTTTATTTGCAATGTGCAAGTTCGTCTGCAAAAGGTAGTTATACAGTGACTCACCCCGTTCGTTGATATCTGTGCTTCCCCACAGAGTATGGTGCGCGTTGGCATCGCCTCCCAAGATGAGGCTTGTGTTGGTGTGTTTGCTGTTATCCGCAAGGTCACGAAAAATGTTTGATGGAAGGCTCTCTGTATCATGAGCCAGATAGAAAGAGGCCAGCCTGATTGTTGAACTCCCCAGTTCCAGGCTGACCGTGGTGATATCACCATTGCTAAACTGGGGAACAAGAAGTGAATTAAAATGCTTTTTTGTTAAAATGCAAGTTCGAATTTTACCCTTACCCTTGGTGTAGAAAAGGTCGTATTTGGGTGTCCTTAAACCGTTGACACTGTCGCCAGAGATCCACGGTTCTTGGACGAACACCATATCTACTTCGCTTGGGGATAGGCGAAGCAGAAGGTCAGCGGTTGCTGCCTTAGAGTGATGCAGGTTTATCTGTAAAACCCGCATCACTTTGTGCAAAACTCTCCTCCGTCAGCGTGCCATCGGCGTCCTCCGGTTGGAGAAGCTCCTGCTCAGTGTACAGGCGTCCGAAGGCTGGCCCATAGTCTGACCCGCCGGAGATATAGCCACAGTTATCCTCTTGTGGAGGGGCGTGCTCTGTGTCCATCTCGTCATCACTTTCACCAGCGTCTTCACAGCTGGCCGCTAGGTTGGCAAGCTCAGTTGTATCCGTCTTGTAGACCTTCATATAGACTCGTTGGAATCCATAATTTAGAGATCCGTCGCACTTGGTTAAGTAATCGACGGACTCATTGTCTATTTGGAAAGTAACCAAAGTAGTAGCTCTGGTTGAGCGTTCCACCTTGATCACCCTCCAGTTGCTGGTAGGAGCGCTTGGGTTAAGCATCCTCATCAGTTTCAAAATCTTTTCGGGTTCCGCTGGGTGAACGGGTAACCATGCTCGCGCCCTTGGGCAAGAAGGTATGTCTTTTGTGTCGACAACCTTTAATCTTGCCCCCGGGTACACTTCGCCAACCTTGCCAATGGCGGCCCTGTAGAGCTCCACCGATCTCTCGTCCTCGCATGCCACAAGTCGGATGTTTCCTTGGAACCACCCGATACTGTAGCAGCACGGAGGTGCCCCTGGATTTTCCAGCAGCACATCCAAGGTGACGCGACTTGTTGCCGCCTCGATCCACTTCCAGTGGTGTCTGGGTATCGTGCCGAAGGGGTTGCCCTCATCCATCACGCCTACGATTCTCTTATCCTTCGCTATTTCAGCGAAGGAGAACCGAAGCGGCACTCCGTGAGTTTTCGGTCGTTTGGATGACAGCGGTTGCTGATCATCCATCGACCGATCCCTCTTCGTAGTGGATGGTTGTTCGATTTTCGCTGCTGGTGGCAGCTCAGGTAGAATCATGTCGAGAGAGAAGTTAGGTAGTGCTTCCCTCGCCCAAGCAATGTCTTCTTGGACTTTGGCAAAGTCCTCCTTCGACGTCTGGTCCATCCTGATTGGGTTGGTAGCCAGACGTCTTAGGATTCGATATGCCTTGCGCTGATCCGTAGCACCGGCCTTGGTTGGGTCGGGTCTGGTGTACACCACAGCTCTGCTACAAACTATTTTGCCATCAATTGCTACCCCTTGGGCAGAAGCCGCAGCTGCTGGTTGCTGGCTGCGGACATTCTTCCCAGAGATAGCAGACGACGGCTTTTTGCCGTTTGTAGCAGATGCCGTGCTGCTACCAGCCTGTGGTGCAGGGATTGTGGGTAGTGATTTGTTGTTGTCACTCATGCTATGTGCGGAAAAAGAAAATTTTGAAACGAATTTCAAAATTAAATAAATAAAAAAGAAATAGAAATAAAAAGTGAAGTGTCTAGTGATTTTGTACTAGCCATTTGATCCTCCAGACTCCCACATCACACAAATTCTCATCATTAGCCCCGTTCCGCTCGACCCTTATCAGCACAGAAGTGATGAAAGCAGAAGCGAAAGAATGATGAAAGAAGAAGCGAAAATGCAGGAGCACCAAGCAAAAGTGCACAAATCAAGGTGGTGGCGACGCATCGACGAATCACGATTAATTTCTTTTTTTCAGATAGGTGTTAATAACCTGCCAAATGTCTTGTCTAAATGTGCAATTGAAATGTATGCAGATGACGTCCAAATGTATGTGAGTGCTCCGTTAAAAATTATTAGTGAATGCGTCCATCATTGTAATAATGAGCTGAAGCTAGTCAGCAAATGTGCTAAGAGCAACGGTCTTAGAATAAACCCAAGTAAATCCAAGTGCTTAATTATTTATAAATAGAAATATGACACGAGCAGTCTTCAGCAGTTGAAGATTGAGGGATCCATTATCAAGTATACTGAAAGGGCATTAAATATAGGTTTTACACTTAATGCAACGTTATCATGGGATGACCATATAAGTAAGGCGACCGAGAAAACATATGCTCTAATTAGGCTGTTAAATCTGACGAAACAATACCTACCCACACACATAAGAGACCTGATTGCTAAAATACATGTAATACCATCGCTGCTATATGGGGTGGAAGTTTTCGAAAGTTGTAATGCAAGTAGCAAACATAAGCTTAATGTAGCATTTAATAACATCGTCAGATACATATATGCCAAAAAATCGAAGCGATCACATATCACAATTTGCAGAGAGAATATTTAATATGACTCTAAACTCATGGATTAGCTTACGAATATTAATTTTCCTGCACAAAATAATTAACTCCGGTGAACCTTCCTACCTGTATCGAATGCTTAACTTTGCTTCTTCTCATAGGACAAAAAATTTAATCCCGACAAGAAATTAACTAGCCACATCTGACTTACACTTCTTCCCCAATGCTATTCTCCTATGGAACCAGCTACCTAACGAATTTAAAACAATTAAAAGCGCGCCCGCCTTAGCACTAAGAAGATATATAAAATAAATACAAATACAAAATCAATCAAAAATAAGAATATCAGGTTTTAAGCAGAATTCATTCAGCTTTCATTCTGTATACTTCATTTCATTGCATTATGCTTTCCCATTCTCCTACGAGGGTCGGAACTAAAATTTTCGGGGTGTCGTATAATTTTGGGCAGGAGTGTACAAAGTTTACGGGAGCCATATCGTCTGGAAAAACTTGGACAGAGCTTAAAAAGTGTGGAGTTTTTTCTAAAAAGTCTGAGCCAAGTACAAATATTGATGTAGATAGCCTAAATGAACAATTCGTGCAAACTCAAATACCTGATGCTCTATGCAATTCTTACATGAGTGCTCTATCTACCTGTGATAATAGCTTCAGTTTTTTTAATGTCAGTTCTTGTGATGTCTTAAAAAGTGTTCTTAGGGTAAAGTCTAATGCATCCAGATTTGATAATATAAGTCCTAAGTTTGTTAAACTTCCGTTCTTCCGTTCTTATTAGATCACCTTACGTAAATCTTTAATACGATAATTATGACTTCTTCTTTTCCTGAAATGTGAAAGCGAGCCAAAATCCTCCCAATACCAAACCTAAATGGGCAATTCAGACCCATTTCGATTCTTTTGTTTTTGTCAAAAATCCTAGAGCACTTAATGGCAGTACAAGTTTAGACATATCTAACTTCGAATATGCAAATGTGCGACCAACAGTCTGGATTTTTGAAAAAGTGTTGCTGTACAACAGCCTTAATAAATTTTGTAGAGGAAATTCGTGGACAGTTTGAAGACGGTAAAGTTACTTTTTTAACACTTCATAATCACAGTAAAGCTTTTGATACTGTGAACCACGATATATTATGTACATAGCTGAGCAAGATTTAAAATTTTTCGCAAACTGCGACAAAACTGCTAAAATCATATGTAGCAAATCGATCCCAAGCAGTGTTCTCTGGCTCATCCATTTCCCAATCCAAGATTTTAACGCGTGGCGTTCCTCAAGAATCTGTGTTAGGACCTCTTTTATTTTCTGTCTATATAAATGACTTGCCAAATGTACTGCCCAAATGTAACGACCATATGTATGCTGATTAATGAGTGTATTGTTGACTGTAATGATGAGCTAAAGCAAATTGATAAGTGGGCCCAGCAAAATGGGCTGACCAAATCCAAATGATTTTAATTTGCAAGAACACTCAGAAAAAAATTCGTTCTAAATCTACCAAAATCAAGCCCATCCGTTGACAAAAGTAGAGTAATCCCGCATTTTCTTGAACCGTGAACCACGGGTGTCATATTATGAACATTTTGAGCTAACTTTATGAACGGCTTGGGCATGATTTAAGAACATTTTGTGCTCGCAAAATAAACGATGAAAAAAAATGTTTTAAATGAATATCTTTTGTTTCAGAAGTAAATTTTTTTAACATTTTATATTAAATTAAGCTCTCTCTCTGACTTCCTCTTTTTTTATTTTATTGACTTTGTCTTCTTTCTCTAGGGATCGAACTCATAACTTCGCACTGCTTAGTGCAAGAGTCGGCTTCGCTACAATCACGGCTACCGACCTCGCTCGAGACATTGCGGCGAACTGCATTATTAAGGCAAAGCCAAAGCTCACCAAAGTGACTGAAAGCTTTTTGTTAAAGGCTTTGCCTTGATTGTTTTACTTGGAGTGAGTTTACTTGCTTGGAGTGAAAAATCCAAGAGCTCGAATCAGCGTGTACCCGAAGATTTTTTTGGTGTTTTTGCTTATTTTGTTTTTTTTTTCTTTTTGTTTTTAAATATTAATAATTATTCTAGAATGTAAATCATTTACCAATGCGGCATTTTCGCATTTCTGTTGTGATTTGTGCCAGTTTTAGTAAGAAAGCTTTTTAGTGGTGCTTTTTCGTGAACGTCGGGTTTGTCTTGTGAACGATAATTCACGAACGAGATTGTTCAAATAGGAGCACACTTGTGCTGGGTTTTGAATGGTCGTTTTTTTCTTAGTGAAGGCCCTTAGTACTGCACATCTTAGTCAACTCCAGATAAATGGAACTAAAATTGAATATGTTGATCATACTACTAATCTGGGCATAATTTAAAAAAAAACGCTATCGTGGGGTAACCATATATCTAAGGCAACGAGACAAACCTTTGGGCTATTAAGGCAGCTTTCTATATGTCAAACGTTTATACCTGTTCGTATAAGCTTACTGCTTGCTAAAACGTATCTTATTCCTTCTCTTTTCTAAGAAATTTTCGGCCACTGCAGTGTTATTGATATGAAAAAACTTAATGGTGCTTTTAACTCGATTGCTTGGTTTATATATAATCGAAGAAGGTCTGACTCAATTACGCAATGGGCGAGTACAATATTTGATCTAAACCTGATAAAGTGGATAGACAATAAAACTTTATTGTTTTTACATAAAATACTCACTTCTAAAGAGCCTGACTATCTTTATAACAAACTAAAATTCGCTACCTCAGCTAGAACATTTAACTTAATCTGTCCAAGAACCAAGCTGTCTTGCTCTGAACGACAATTTTTGAAGCCTGTTATCAAAACATGGAATAATTTACCTAATGACATCAAACCTGTCCGAAACGAAACTCAATTTAATATTAAATTAAAGGAATTTTTAGGATAAGGGATAAATAATTACAATAATAATCCAATATATAATATAAATATTTATTATTTATTAGGTATAATTTGTAGACTACATATAGAAGAGAATATTGTTAGTTATAAACCATAATACTTATGTTTAATTTATAGTAATTTTTCGTTGTGACTAGTGCGTTCAAAATAAGTATAATCTTGTAGCACTGAGCTAGAGCCAGGACTTCGCTTCCACGGTCCAACGATGATAGACGATGATAGCTCAGTTTGCGGGCTCCAATTAGAGGAGTTGGGACAAGCTGTTACCAGAACTGACGTTAGCAGTCAATTCCAGTGTGGCAGAATCTATAGGACACAAACCGTCGTTTCTCGTACAAGGAAGGGAACCGCGGTTACCAAATACCCTGTACTATGAGAACAATCTCGGAACAGGACACGGGAGAAGAGATGCGGGAGAAAACGCGAAGAAACTGCAGGAAATCTCTGAGGTGGCCAGGAGAAAAATGGAGAAGGCAGCACAGGATCAAGCACGGCATTATAACCTGCGAAGACGCTCTTGGAATTCGGTGTTTGGGGACGAAGTGTACGCCAAAACACATCATCTCTCAAAGGCATTGAAGGGATTCGCATCGAAATTGGCCCCCAGATATAAAGGTCTTTACCAGATCGTAAGTTTCATTTCCCCAGTGATATGTAAATTACGAGAGAAGGGAAAAAACAAAAAAAGAACATATTAGGAGGTTAAAACCAGCAAGTCAGGAGGAACAAGTAAGAGTGTTGCGGTCGAGTGCCCCGACAGCAAAATTCCCTGTTCCAAGTAATGTGGTTCCTATAGCTTTGAACTCTTTTTATTTAAAAATTTATTTGAATAAATGGGGAGGCGCATTTGCATATCTTCGGTGTTATTGCTCAGATCTTATAGTGGTATACAGAATAGACAGCTATTGGGCCTTACTGAATATATATTAAGTTACTAGGTTCAAGCTTAAAAATTATAGCTGTGACAGTATTTCGCGGTTAGAAGAAGGAGGAGGAGGAATTTGCCAAATCCGGACCAAACTTGATCTGGGTACTGTATACACCTACATACATGCAAAAATTTGTGGCTCCACCTCTTATAGTCTGTGAGATCCACGAGAGAAAGACAGTTTTTCGCTGCTAAAAGATGAAGGAAGTGGAATTTTCCAAATCTGAAAACAACTCGATGTGGGTACAGTATACACCTACATGCATGCCAAAAATTGTGGCTCTATCTGTTACAGTCTCTGAGATCGACGCGTTCATACAGACAGACAAACGGACAGACAGACAGACGGACATGGCTTAATCGACTCGGCTGTTGATGCTGATCAAGAATATATATACTTTATGGTGTCGGAGGTGCTTCCTTCTGGCTGCTACATACATTTGCACAACTTCATGATCCCCTTTTTCCCATCTTTAATGAGAACAGGGTATATAAATACGCAAAAAATTAAGTATATTAGAAAAATATAAGTTATGTCCACTCATTGCCAGCAAGGGAATAACCTTCTGATATTACCTAGTTAGGATGATTTCCATCTCCTTGGTTTCAGTTCCCGTTCCTCCGATTTTCAACTCTAGTCGATCAAATTGGTAATAAGATTGTGCCTCGTTGTTTAAACGTTACAAAATATTGTTTAGAGAGATTGTGTGTGTTCAAGTCGGGGTTACAAAAAGAATTAAATCTAACTTATTCTACAAGTGGTCGGTTGACAAAGCCGCTGCCCAAGAGTCCCGCGGCGTCGGCATATTTCGGTGCCGGCAGCGCAGCGAGAATCCCGTGTCGTCGGCATATTTCGATGCCGGCAGAGTGCAGCGGATATTGGGAAACCGCCAGCGGCGGCTGCATTTGTTCCAACACTTTTGTAAGGAACCTACAATGCCAGGGTGGGATGACTCAGTCTGTCCAGGGTTCCTGAGAAGAAATTTATTGAACCTTTCTGAGACGGTGCTGTGGCGGGAAAAGACGGTACAACCGTCAGTTTCGTGTCCTGGGTCGTATACTACAACTAGGAAAAGGGTTCTACTCGTCCTGGCACACAAAAACAGTACAACCGTTAATGGTACGCAGGATGGGGGAACAAATGTGGGAAAAACGGTACTACACTGAGAAAAATCAAGGGAGAAGTCGGTCAAGCCCGACTATAACATTCTCTGTACCTGTAGAAGGAGCTGAATGCACTGCAGCTGCTGCGCTCATCTCTAATATTCTCTCCCTCTCTCTCTCTATCTATCTCTTTCTTCCTCTCCCTCTCTAACATTGTGCGGCGTTGGTTGTGAAAGAGTGGGAGGGGGTGGCGGGGGGTGATTCACTTATTTGCTCATAACTTGAGAACCGCTCATCCGATCTTTATCATCGCAAATCGGCAAATCGATACATATTGCTATTGACTAACTATCTCTAGAAGGTTCAAATCATCTATCTACAAACTGTGGAAGATATGACGTTTTTTCAAAATTGCAAATTCTTTTTTTTCTTTTTTTCTCCTTCTTTCATTATCCCTTTTTTTTTCTTTTTCTTCCTCCTTCTTCTCTTCTAACTCTCTTTTCTTACTTCTCCTATTCTTTTTCTTCCTATTTGCCGTGTTTTTGTACTAATTTGTTAAAATTTTCAAATTATGTATCTTAAACTTTCCATATATAAATATATCTTATATCATTTTAAATTCATATTAATCAAAGCCTCTTATCTCCACTTGTCCTGCAGTCGTTGTTTCACATACATACTTCTGCTTTTATTAAAACATATTTTCCTCTCTACTTAAAATAGATGTCAAACGACATATACCCTACTTTTTAATTTAATTAAATTAGTTCATTGACTCTCAAACATAAGACTTCCAATAATTTCTACATTGTCATTTTATTTAGTGTAGACTCACCCACAGTGGATCCAGTTTCATCTCAAGTATCCTATCCTCAACAATCATTAACACTACTCCACAAAGCATTCTCAACGAATTTCTTAATTCAATTGGGGCGGCCTCTGGGAATGAAAAGGCAGTTGGGAAAATATCCTGAACTCAATCTTGCAATAACCGAAATAGGCGCATACTCCCCATCAATTATATAAGATATCTGATTTGAGACAAAAGTTCTTATCCTCTTCAATTGCACAGTATCCATTCTCCGCAACCCAAGTTCTTAGGCTTTTCTCTTTATTTTTCTCTTGTCCTTGTCCTCATATTCTATACCAAACTCCTTTCTTTAAACTACTAAAAATCTACTTTTTCTTTTTTCTTTTTTTCTACTTTTCACTTCTTCCTCCTCTGCTTTTTTTTTCTCTTTTCTTTTCTTTTCCTACCTTAATTCTTTTTTTTTCTTTTTCTTTTTTACCTTTCCACCTCCTTTTTTCTATCCTTTCTTGCTTATGGTTTGAGCTTCAAACTTTTGTTAGCTGGTCTTCAACAACCACAGCCCTTAACTATTCAAAGTGAAAGTGTTCTCGTAGCTCGTCACCGTTAAAAGGTGATATGTTTTCCGGGTAATCACAAAGATCCTTTTTCAAAACTTCTTCAAAATTCTTCTTTCTCTTTTTCTTTGTTTGCTCTTAATACACACCTGTTTAGTTCGTTTTAGCACAATTAGTGGTTTGGTTTTTTTGTTCGGTTTACGTTTGCATCTCAGTGTTGTCAAAATTTCTTCTACATAAACTCTGGGACTAAACACTACAACTTTTAATTTTGCGAGCTTAAACTCTCTTATTGTTCTACTTTAAGTACTATGTCTAAAAGAAGCACTAATAATAACAATTTTTGTTATCCTTAATTTGATCCTTCAACTTTATCAATGGAAGGTTTAAACTAGTCACAATATTCTACTTCTAAAATCACCCTTTTCTAAATTTTTCTTTTTTTTTTTCTATTTTTAAAATAAATTTTGTAAATATTTCTTATTTTTTTTTTTCTCCTCTTAAACTTTTGTCCCTGTCAAACCTCTATCTCTTAAACAAAAAAATGCCGGGAAGATTTTAAGCATATATAGGAATGATTTGATCCCGACCGTACTCATTTCTTTATTTTGACGTTATTGACGAAAACAATCGATTTAAAGATTGTATAAAATATAGACAATGTTAAAAACATCTTAAAAATAAAAAAAAAAAAAAAAAAAAAAAAATCATTAAAAAAATATTTAACACTACGCTCCTACTGGGACTTGAGTCTCGGCCTCCACGCTTGTAAGCGAATGTAGTCCACTCTACCACGGCTGTTGTTGCTCTCAGAGCGGAAAAATGCCAACAGAATTCCATGAGTACATTCTTAAATACGTTTTCGTCACCACGTCTTGCTTAGGTCTGATAGTCGAGTTGTCTAACGTGACGTCGTCCGTGTGCTGTTTAGTCTTCGGAGGTCCAAAGCTCAAGTCCCAGTAAGGTAAGTAAGAAAAAGTTTTTTAATGTTATCATAAAACTAATTACAGTTTATATTCAAGTGGCTGGTGTGTGTATGTGGTCGGGGGTCGGTCGGTCCATCCCCCCTCCTCCACCTCTCCATAAAAACAATTTTTTTTAAAGTCGTAAAAAAATTAATCCCGAACGGATTGATTTCTGCCTTTCCGGGATCAACCGATTTTTAGTACCCTTTCTGCATGAATTGATCCCGGAAATCCCGGAATGGAATGATTTTTTTTTCAGTGTACCATCTCTGAGAACAGTTTGTTCATACGGACGGACGGACGGACAGTCGGACAGACAGACGGACAGACAAACGGACAGACAGACGGACAGACAGACGGACAGACAGAAAGACATGGCTATATCAACTCGGCTGTTGATGCTGATCAAGAATATATATACTTTATAGGGTCGGAAATGATTCCTTCTTTCTGTTACATACTTTTGCGAGGGGATACTCTGGTCACACTGATCGTGCGGTTTGTTTTGATTTTGGCGCTCCGCGAATTAATTAAAATTATATTGTAAACTCGTTTCGGTAGACACCAAAATGTTGTCAAGCGCAATACGAGTGTTTTTCAACTAGGTGCCTTGTCAAAATACGTTGCCGGTTTTGCTATCTGCAAAATAAATTGGTTGCCGCCAGCAGCCGCCCGCAGTCAGGTGCCACACCTGTGCCCACCCACTCAGTGATCCTCCCACCCCCACAGTGAAGTGCAGTGCATCACGAGGAGTTTCACGCAAGTCTGTGCATTGTGATTTATTACCATTTTAGCCTTTAGCCATTGTTTTTGTTTAAATATAAATTTGGTGGTTTTGGTTGAAGACGTAAGCGCCACATTACGTTTCACGTCAATTTATTACGCTCCACAAAAGCGTACGGTAAACTCTAAAAGTGTTAGTGCTGATAACCAATTAGTGCTGACACTTTTTTAGCTAGAAATTTTAATTGTGATTTTGGCCGTTTTACAGCCGGAACCTCACTTTAGTTCGAGTGCCCACCGTTTCGCCCTGTTTTCCGTTTTACCCAAGCGGAAGCAAAGCCAAATGATGGGGATTTGTGTGAAGTGGGTGTCTGGAGGTTCAGATGGCTAAAAGCACAAATAAAGCTTTAGTCACAATTTTATTATTTGATGCGGGTTCTATAAATAAACCTGCATCACTCCAAGCAGCAACCGCTGAACTTTATCTATCCTCACGCGAAGTAGATATTGTTTTTGTTCAAGAGCCATGGATTTCTTGACAGAATCAATGGCTTACGGACACCCAAATACAACCTTTACCATACCAAGGTAAGGGGGAATAATTCCGTACATGTATTTTAACCAAAATACATTTTAAAACACTATTTCTTTCCTAATTTAGCGATGGTGACATCACTACAGTCAGGCTCTGGAACAGGGTTTCACAATCGGGCTGGCCTCCATTTATCTGGCTCATGACACTGAGAGCCTTCCACCGCCAAAATATTCCGGGACCTAACTGGAAGCGCAGTCACACACACAAGCTTTATTTTAGGTGGTAGCGATGCTAACGCCACACACACAATGGGGCAGCTCAGACATAAATGAGCGCGGTGAGTCACTGTACAACTACCTATTACAGACAGACAAGAACGCTATCAGGAGGGCAAAACGCTCCTCCTGGGCCCATTACTGCAGTAACATTGAATCTACTTCTGATGCTTCACGGCTCGGAAAGAGTTTGGCTAGCTCACCAACCTCGCCAGGACTCTTACAAGTAACAGACGGAACCTTGTCCGGCGCCAGCGAAGAATCTCTAAATCTTCTGTCAACACTCACCTTCCTGAATGCTCCCTAACTTAATACCGCAGGTTAGGCCAACCGACTCCTTCGGTTCTTTATCAACTAGTAAAAATAACGATAGTAAAAATGTCCATTTTACTTATATTTATTCACAATAATTTTGTGGTCGTTATTATTCGCCGCATCGTTGCTAATGGGCAAGAAAGAAACAATGCACCTAACCACAATCTTTACCTTCCTTATCTTTTCTTATATTTGTTATTACACTGTCAATTTTTTCGAATGAAAACACGTTTTCCAAGTGTCTGCCTTTACACTGATATAATGAATTGATACATGACACATGATAGTATAGTGGTCCTGCCGTTTTTTAAGTTTTAAATTTGAAAAGATTGTCAAATTCATAGAAGAATCATGACAAAATTAACTGTCTTCGACTGAATGTGAATAAAGATGTGTATGACGAAAATGTTCTTGGCATGCCGTCATCTTGACAGTTTGTCAGCTTGGCGACTGTAACTTGGCAAATTGAGCTGTAATCTTGACAGCGGATGGAAGAGAGGAATGAATAATTTTTGTTTGCCTTTCGATTCTTGACAAGTTTGCTTGTGGACACTACTGTTACCCTTACATTTATTAAATGCGCGATGCCTTGTACCAAGTTTAAATTTGGATATCGATCATTTGGTTGTCGAAATATGAAGTAATGGTCACACTTATTTTCGAGATTTTTATGTTTAAGGAAGTGGACAGTCGAGAGTCAAGAGACAAAGCTGTGTGAATTGATGATGCGTCGAAGAAGTGCTTATTTTGTGTTAATTTAAGTTCTAATAAATAAATATATATAATCAGCATTAAAACAGACAGTATGTGTTAATTATACCGACAACGGGAACCCTGAGAGGATGAGAAATCGGTCTTTCGAGCCAGACAGAAGATAAAGGTTTTACCTTGCAGGTACAGTCCCCAACAATGATCGTAGGTGAAGAGCACCCTGCCGAGAAATGTGGGAATAAGATCCACTGCCATGGAGAAGGGGAAGTTTGCACACTGTTGTAATGCAACAGGTGTAGTCCTTTCTCTCTCACTCCCAATAACGAAACTAGGCAATGCCCGGGGTAAGTGAGAATGGAATAATGGCGCGAGCCGAGCCTATATAGGAGGGTGTGGGTGGCAAAACGGGAGAAATTGTCCCATTGCACTGGTAGCGAGCGGTCGTGTTAACGGTCGAGGAGAAAATTAATCAAATAAACCGGGCGATTGACCGAGTTTGAAGTTATACAGCCAATTCGTTAAAATTATTAAATAAATCGTTTAGGTCAGTTGTCCAAGTGCGTGCAAAGAAAAACAAATTTTATGAAGTTGTCTGCCCGCAGGAAAAAAAATCCCCCCCCCCCCCTCTTTATTGGTTGGAAGATTCTCCGGTGGCAGAACAAGTGGGTCCAGGAGGAAAGGGCGGCGAGAGGAGTGTCAGAAAGAGTGGCGGAAAATACCTTTGACCCCCAAAACACAAAGTGAGTCCATTCCATAAGGCCGCAAGGTCGGCAATCGTTTGGCAACCTCAGCCCTACAATTTGAGGACGGATCAGAATTTTGAGTGTCTGATATTTCGCTCCTGGCTCCAAGAACCACAGTGTACTCCTTTGGACCTCCGCTTAAATCTGGCGGCGGCTTCTGGCACGTGGCGGCCAGATCAGAAGGGAAGCCTCCCAATCCAATCGCCATTTAATTACTATTATTGCCATACAATTACATTGCATTTATATTTTCTGCCATACATATTCACACATTTTTTGAATATTCTATTATTTTTTCATTTATATTTATATACATTTTTTCTCAATATTTGCTATTATTAGTGTCTTTAGTTTGTAAGGTTTCGTTTTCCCATTGTCGATTTAGATGATTTAAAATTTGCTGGAATTGTAGTGAGCTCGGATGAGGCGAGAGTAGGCCAGGAGAATGAAAAAGAGGATTTATGGTGAAAGTTGAAAATTGGAATTAAAGTACAAAACCCAAAACAATAATTACCTTATTCAGAATTTAATCCCTCGGTCTTATAATTCCTTGGAGCTCCAATAGGTTGGGAATGGGAAATTAATTAAAAAGTAGCGTCAGATTCCCCCAAATACATCCTCGATTCGATTTCATCTGATCCTCCGAAATCTTGCATCACGTCTTAGCTGACTGAAATCAAATTTAGAACAAATTGTTCATATAGATATAGGTATAATTTATAATGCATTAATAATCACCAAATATGTCGTGTTAGTTGTCTGAAGAATCAAGTGTGAATTAAACGTTTAAGAGTTTTGAATATGATGGCTTAAGTCATTTTGAAGGGGGGAGAAGGGTGTACTGATGACAATGGAGTAAGCCGATCCCGGGCTGCGGCAGGGTGACTGAACGAAGACGAGGGCTTTGGTCACTGGTAGGGTGGGTGCGCTGGGGTAGTCCATCTACACCCCGTGGCCTAGTTTTCCTGTTCGTTAGAGGAATGTTTTTTTGTTTGTGAATTGTTGTTTATTTTTGTTTTATGTGGTAGAGATGCGCCACTTGCTGGAATTGTGCGACCTGCGGGCATTGGGGTGTTACTCCGCCCAGTTCGAGTGAGCTAGCCGGCATTGCCCAAGGAAAAGAACCAGGTTCGTAACAAATTTCTTATGTTCTACATGACACATAAGAATTTGCCAACTTAATTCGCCAGGAAATATGTAGTAACGCACGTGGTTCCACAATGGAATCATTTCCAAGTATATACCTATAATATAAAATAATAGCTACAGTACATCAATACTATATCAGAACGACATGTTGCTACCACAAACATATCGACCCCTGTGCGCGGAAAAATCGTATGTGCCAAAAACTAAATTTTACAGGAGAGGTTTTTTTCTACTTTTCGATGCGATGGCTGGCAACATCACTACCAAACTTAAGATGTGCAACATTAATCAATTTATTTAACTAAACTCATAACTATTTTTGTGAAAAAAACTGATTTATTTCCAAATATCTGATTTTTGGGACATACGATGTTTTTGCCCACCAATTTTTTAAGTGCATCATCAAGTTTGTCACTTACGATAATTTGTAAAATAGGTCAAATTGTACAAGATACATAAAAACAAAATAAAAAGAATATTTTCTTATGAAAGATCAATGAAAAATAAAATATTCATAATTTTTATTTCAAGTACATATGTAATTATAAAACTAAAATAAAGAAAGTTTTCAATTTAACCAAGTCTTATTTTAACAGAGTAAATAAGTAGATTAGTCTTCTTCATCACTCTCAACCAAAGAGACTTTTAAATTTGACGAATGTTGCAGATTTAAGTATTCATCATGATATTTTGGAGTAATACTATTTCTTAAACAAAGGTTTTGTAAGTCAATATATTTTTAGGTCAGAAAACATAAGGTATTATGTTATAATGATTTTATCTTCTCGGCAAAATTTAGATTGGTAATAGTCTTTTCTGAGAACTATCGAAATAACCATATTGTAGTTCAATTGAACCTTAATTTTGGCTGAAATTTGGCGATGTGCAGCGAATTCATGTTCAATTTAATTTTACTGGGAAGTAATGAATTCGCGATTGACTTCCAGTTTGGAAAATCGGCACGTATGATCTTTGAGATCTTCTTACTTTCTTTTTGTTTTCTTAAAAAATGCACTTGCTATCATCCTTGTCTTTGATGTGCATCTGAAATTCATCTGTATTCATGCTATAGGAAATTTCAGATAGAGAATCCTGAAGTCCACCGCAATGCAGCTGGGAAATTTCAGATACAGAATCCCAATGTCAACCGCGCTGCAGTTAAAAAGTTTCAGACCCAAAATCCGGAGGTGCACAGAATAGCTGTTAGACGACATGAACAAAATAACCCTAACATACAAAAAAAAAAAAGAGTTTTGCCTCCATGGAAAGTAAAAGCAATGTCTGGCTTTAAGTAGTAGTAGTAGTAGAAATTTTATTTTGGCTCATAATAGGCATGGCGATTTGCCGTTAGCTTAAAGCCGTTTTGCTTCTGTTGTAATGACATATTTTCGTTTACTCTTAATATTAATAGTACATACAATTACATAAAATTTATTTATATTTATATCCTAAAGGCAACATAGAAAAGATAAAAAAGATAGCAGATTTTACCTACGAGAATTTCATTTATAAATACTCGCATATAATTTGGTCCCTATATTTAAGCGCGTCTCTTATGTATAAAGCCAAATTCAACCAGTTCCTTCCGTTTAGCACCGTATGGCATTCCTCCTCAGTCAGTTTTGGTTTTCCCATGTAGGCGATCCTCAGTTCCTGCAGCATCGGACATCTTCCCAGAAAGTGCCGAGTGTCTTCCCGTTCTCTCAAATTGCACAATGTGCGAAGACTGTCTTCGGATTGATGATGCGGTCTGTAGTTAAGCTGCAGCATTTCCACTCGAGCCTTGAAAATATACGAAATCATGTTTGATCCAATAGCGTCTTGAAAGTAATTATTTTCAGCCATGTTGTATCTTAACTTTGAGTAAGTGTTTCTCGTAACGCTCTGTCTTGCTTCAGTTTCCCATCTTTGCCGCATCGTACATTCAATACTACGTATTAGCCTGTTTTGTTGTGCTTCCCACTGATTGGGATTTTCAAGAGTCATCGCAGTCCCGAACTCCTGTGCCAAACTTATCCACTGGCGAAACTGTTGCGACTGGGTCGCAAGCAGGTGCTTTGCAATCATTTTCGGGTATCTTTGTGCAGGCATGTCGAATCTTTTTTTAAAGTAACTAAAATGAAGTTGCAGAGTGTAGGTGAATAAAGGCGGCAAACCAGATTCTAAATGAATCGCGTAGTTTGGTGTGTTTTGCGGTAGCTGGAAAATCCTTTTAATAAAAAACCTTAGACTGCGTTCAACGTCTTCATATTGAAAACATCCCCATACTTGTGATGAGTAGCACGTAATCGCCTTGGCAGTCGCCTGGTACATTCTGTATTTGGTGCTGGGATTGACATTTTTCCGGCTTAGAAGAGTATTCCATGTGCTTCCTATCGCTGCTCGCGTGTCTTTCAGCTTCAGTTCAGCGTGTCTGTCAAACTGCATATTACCAGTGAGAGTCACTCCTAAGTATTTGAAAGACTTTACGATTTCCAGCGGTGATCCATTTAGGGTCCATGATTCGTTGCTCGCTTGTCTCCCTCTGTTATCACGTACCACCAGTACCTTGGACTTCTCGATGTTAATCTTTAAGTTCCAAGTGTTGCAATATTCCTGTGTGGCATTTATCATGTTTTGCAATTGCGTGGGACTTTCTGCCAGCATGACCATGTCATCAGCATACATTAGGACTTTAAAGGTGTGTCCACCCATTTTGACTCCTCCTGGGAGGACCTCAGCAATGTCGTCTACAAAGAGGGCAAAGAGCAGCGGGCTGAGTAGGCAACCCTGCTTAACACCTTGATTCGTCGCGAATTCTTCCGATAATGTGTATCCATCCCATACCGTAGTAGTGTTGCCACTGTACAGGCCGCTTAAGATTTTGATCATTTTTGCCGATATACCCTTGTTTCTCAACTTATAAAGAAGTTGTTCTCTATTTATTGTATCGAATGCTGCTCGAAAATCTATAAAAAACATGTACATCTTTTTTTTGTTCTGCCGGTACTCTGTTGCAAGTGACGTCAATACAAAAATGCTATCCACAGTCGAGTATCCTTCTCTAAAGCCGATTTGATTTTCGCTTAGCGCTTGATTTCGACCAATAAAGCTTGTCAGACGGGCAAGTAACACTGAGGAAAAAAATTTTCATCGTTGCGTTTAAGAATGAAATTCCTCTGTAATTCTGTGCTTCTTTTGGGTTGCCTTTCTTAAAAATTGGAAACAGAATGCTAGTTCGGAAGCAACTCGGTACGTTGGCAGAATCAAAGATTCTGTTAAAGGCGTCTTTGAGATACTGTATGAATTTTGGGGTTGCGTTAATCAAAAACTCAGCAGGTACGCGGTCTGTACCAGGCGCTTTATTAGGCTTACTTTTATTGACAGCATAGCAGATCTCTTGGGTAGTAAATTCACAGTCAAGTTCTTCCACTACATTGTTTGGCATTTCTAGTATCATTGTGGTGGTTTGACAATTTTCATATAGAAGGCTCTGGAAATATTGCGCCAATTCCGCAGCTTCGACTTCAATATTTCTTCTCCCCGTGTCTCCATTAAGCTTCCTCACTTTACCTCAGTGCAATAAGTATATGTGCAAATATGTTTTCGTTTCTCTCTTCCTCAATAGTAACAGAACATATGTTCTAGGTATGCAAAAGTCTTTTGTTGTTATCTATTTTTAGAATGCTTTTGCATAATTCTTCTTTGGTCATCATTCTTAGTACCGTTATCACACATTTGAGTGGCGAGATTTGATTTTCTTAGGAAATAAGTTTATGTGCAAAAACCAATTAGTGTGCATTTAATGGTCGGCGTGCAACAAATTGGATGTGTTTTGATAAAAAATGAAAAGTTGAGAGTAAATTAAGTAGTTGTTGCAGAAACACAAAAAAAATTTTTTAATTTTCCTAAGAATGCCGCGTGGAACACATTTATCAGCTGAGGAACGCGGACGAGTCCAAGGATTGAACGAAGGTGGGGCTACCATCACTGAAATAGCTTCCAGAGTGTCTCGACACAGAAATACGATAGCTAATTTCTTAAAAAATCCAAGCTCCTATGGTCAGATTAAACGCAGTGGCAGACCGAGCCACATCGACGATAGGTGCAAGCGTGAGATGAAGCGCCTGGCTGTAAACAATCAAATGTCTTGTACAGGCATTAAACGTCATTTAGAGCTCAATGTCGGTAGAAGACGGATCCATCAAATTTTAACTGAAAATTGTAACCTTAAACATAGTTCCCGGGTGGCTGTACCGATGCTATTGCCACGCCATCTTAATGCTCGTTTGGCGCTGACAGGTACAAATTTTGGACCGAAGAATTCCGAAACGTTATTTTTTCGGATGAAAAAAAAGTTTAATCTTGATGGTCCTGATGGCAGTCATAAGTATTGGCGTGACTTAAGAAAACCAAGAGAAACTCGCCATAAGAGGAATCACGGCGGTGGATCACTGATGATTTGGGCCTGTTTCGGATATGCAGGAAAGTCTCGGCTATGTTTTATTCCAATAAGAACAAACTCAGAAATCTATATTCAATTGCTGGAGAGTGAATTAATAGATTTTGCAGACGATCTTTACGAAGATAGATGGATTTTTCAACAGGACAACGCTCCAATCCACACATCAAAAGCCACAAAGGCTTATTTTTCTTCAAGAAAAATACCTGTACTGGAGTGGCCGGCTATCAGTCCTGACTTGAACCCAATTGAGGACCTCTGGGGTATCCTCTCAGCCAGGATTTATAAAGGTGGGAGGCAGTTCGACTCAATTAAGCATTTAAAGTACGCTTTGCTTGCAGAATGGGAGTTAATAAGCAATGAAACTCTCCAAAATCTGGCAGATTCCATGCCAAACCGCCTTCCAAAAGTCTTAAGCTAAGTTCACACAGTCAAACTAATTTGTCAAATATGGCGAAAATTTGACAAAATAAGTTTGAATTGTGTGTGAACGCCATATTTATTTACAGTCAAACTCGTTTGACGACCGATTTGACGAGTTTGACAAATCAAGTTTTCGATAATTTTGTGTGCTGTCTGAACGCAATGTGAACACTGTTTGTCAAACTGTTATCGCATTTGCCGAGTTTGAACTTGCATGTCAAATGAAAGAACAAACTTTGGCAAACTTGTAATGATTGTCCGAGTATTTTAATTGCTAGGACTTTTTTAAATCAGTTGGGCTATCTAATTTGGATAAGAATTAGCATAATGGTGTAAGATAAAGTACAATAATAAGGGTTTTTTTTATCAAGGCCCTCTTCTGGTCTAGAGGGCTAAATTTTACATGTTTTTTCAAAATTCGTGGAAAGAAATCGGGAAGAGATTTTGTGATTCTGTTTTTTGTGTTTGGTTGTACAATTCATTATAAAAAATACAAAATTAAAAATTTGTAATTGCGAGGGCTGTTCAAAAAGTTTTCGGGATCCAAAGTAGGCTCTTCCAACAAGAGATGTGTCGATGGTGCCCACGTTTCCGGGAGTTACAAATATCAGAAAGCAAAACGGAAGACAGGAAGTTGGTTAGTATGAATGCCTTTATCGTCCGTAGCAGAATTGTGGAAATAAAATTGAATTTGAAAAAAATGGCGGCCTTTTAAAAATGAGTCCAGTGTACAAAAAAAAATAGTATAAACTTTTTTTCTCAAAGATTGAGGTAGGGACGATAGCCACGTTAATTCTGCGTCCATAAAGCCCTAGCTCTAACTCCTTTATTAATTTTACGCAGCATCCTTGGTATCACCCATGGACTCACCCATTCACTGCGTTTCGTTTTGCACCTCTTATTTTTCGGCAGCGAATTTATGGCATGCAAAGATGCAGCGCCAAGACAAAGAATTAATAGATTTTGCTTGCGTCTTTTTTTGTCCATTTCAGTTTTTTATAAATGTTATTATTTATTTACTATTTACTATTAGAGATTTCGAATAACTAGATATTAATGTATCGCACTAAGCCGATAATTTGACTGCGGCTATCGACATGCCACAATAGTTTCAGCAAAACACAAATTTGACTCACACCAAATTTGCGAGTGTGAACACTAAGCCAAATTCAATTGAAACTTTCGAAGTTTCGACAAATTTCGATTAAAATTTATTTGACGTGTGTGTGAACACCAAGACAAATTCGAACACAAATCAGTCAAACTCCGCCATGACAGTTTGTGTAAATTAATTTGACTGTGTGAACTTAGCTTTAGAGGCAAAAGGAAAGCACATTAACTATTAAAGTTGATCAAAAGTTTGAACTTAATACAAAATTTTAAGAACTATATAAAATGCACATATACTTATTTCCTAAGAATGAAATACATATGTTAAATAATAATTTTTTGTTAATAAATATTGAAGTACTGTAAGGCAGTTCTTAGTTACTGGCTCTAGAGCTATAAGTAAAAAATATACTTGGCTTGAATCGTTTGGTTTAAAACAAGGTTTTTTCAAAAATGTTAATGCACATATACTTATTGCACTGAGGTAGCTTCCTTAAGCTTCCTCTGGCTTTAAGTATGATTCCGAAATGGAATATAATGCTGAAAATGACCATCTCAATTCATTAGGTTCTATGAACTCCAAATTTGCGTTTTGTAATGCTCTAAAATGGAAACTAGAATCAAAAGATATGTGTTGTAAAAGTGGAAAGGTCCAGCTCCCACCTCTGGAAACTCCACCTGAGCCGCTTAAAAGTCTAATTTAAGGTGATCATCCCAACCATCTTCATTTTATTGATCGCATTAGGAAATACAATAGCTGCTTTCAAATGACTTCATTTGGTGGTAAACAAATTTTAGATGCTGGCTTTAATCCCTCATTTAAAATACAAGGCCAGGTTTATCATTTAATTGGTAGTATTTTGCCAGAGTCTGGTCATGAGCCAAAATTTCTTTAAATATATTTTGTTGGTGGAGATAAGAAAGAAGCACAACTGAGGTGCCGAAATATTCCTAGTGTGAAACTTGATTTAGTAAAATCACTACAATCAATGTTACACAAACATAGCACATATGGACAATATTTGAAAAATGCTCTTGATAAAGTTCCTGCAAATAGCAAGGACTATAAAATGATTATAAGAGCTGACAAAAAAACCAGATAACGCCCACAAAGGTCAATTAAATGCACCCACTGTAAGTGAAGTAGCATTGTTGATAGTTGCACAGCAGTTTGAACAGAGAGATATAGTTATTGAAAAGCGTAATAATGTTAAGGTTCGGATCTCTGATTTGCACCATTCATATGATGCTTTGCAATATCCACTGTTATTTTGTCGAGGAAAAGACGGATATTGAATAACGATACCTCAAATTGATCCACTAAAAAACCACATGTTCAGCATTAAGTTTTTATATATACTGCCGATCTCTCTTCAGCCAATTCTTGGTCGATATGTATGCTAAGATTGAAACAGAAAGGCAAAATTTTATTCGAAATAGCCAAGCAAAACTTAGGGCAGATGAATACATACATATTAAAGATGCCAAAGGAAGACAAGATGCCGATATTGCCCAACTTGGCCAAATGGTAATTCTTCCAACTTCGTTTACCAGCTCGCCACGATATATGCATGAAGAAACTCAGGATGCCATGACATATCGCTCTCTTACTTCAATACTGGCATAACTCAAAATAATCCATTATGAGAAAAACGCGTTTAAAGTTCTCAATGGGATTATTCAGAAAAAATGATTCTTTTAGTTTCGAGTTAATCTAGTAAAATATTATAAATTAAAAAGCTCATTTATTAAACTTAAATAACTTAAACGTTGGTATCAGTTAGAGGCCAGCAAATAATATCCACTTTTATAAGCCGACCCCTTCAAACTTGAAAACAAACCAAATCCATCGACAAGTGTTAAAAATGATTGTTAAAGCAGCCCATCCACACACGAATTTGTTCGACGAATTTGTTCATCTCGTCAAAATGTTCGACGTTAGTGGAGGTGTTCGTGACAGTTTTTTTTCTTCGACGTTTTGTTCGCAGAGAATAGAAATGTTTCTATCTTGCGAGTGTTCGTGCGAACATGTTCGTCAATGGATGCGAACAATTACACGAACATCGTTTGTCAAAAATATCTGTAGAAGTGAACACGTGCCCAAATGAGCAATAAATTGTTGGTGGAGTTCATTGAATGCCCCCAAAATGATCAGATAATGATTTAAGCTAATTTGTATCGCCATCTAGGCCATGATTGTGTTATTTTCCGCTGCCATATTTTCCTGTTAACTCGTTGTGATTTTTGAGAAAATGATGTTCGTGAGAAATGTTCGCCTGGTTAGTGGGCAAACGAATTTTTGTTTGACGAACAAATTCGTCGAACAAATTCGTGTGTGGATGGCCTGCTTAAGGGTAATCACGCCCTCCGCATTGTTGAAGAGGAAAATTTTAAAACACTTATTGCAATGGTAAGCCGATGCCCAGGCTATGAACTACCATCAGGAAAAGTTCTTTCTAATGTTCTACTGCCAGATATGTTTAAAGAAACGCATGCTTCTGTTCACAAGGATTTGGGGTCCGTAAATGCTGTATGTTTGACAACTGATGCGTGGACATCCATTAGCAACCAAAAATATGTGGCAGTAACTGCCCATTTCATTGACCCAGTGGACACAGTTTTAAAATCCAGAACACTCACGTCTGATGAAATTACCGATCGCCAAACTAAAGAAAATTTTGCACAAATTTTTAAAAAGCGTTTAAGAAGACTAGAAAATTTCAGATAAACTTGTAGCTGTAGTCACTGATAATGGACAAAATTTCATCAGCGCTGTGAGTCTTGGGAATTGGAAGTCTATAACGTGTTTCGCACATACGCTAAACCTTGTTGTACAAAAGGGATTGAGAGAAATAAGCGAGGTTCAAAAAAAATGCAAGTCAATTGTGGAATATTTTCACAGAAGTTCTTTTGCTACGG
Organism: Lordiphosa stackelbergi; assembly: GCA_018904235.1. Lineage (NCBI taxonomy): Eukaryota > Metazoa > Arthropoda > Insecta > Diptera > Drosophilidae > Lordiphosa > Lordiphosa stackelbergi. Next base: position 27,011 of record JAEIFU010002602.1, read on the forward strand.
AAAGGTAAAAGAAGTACTTAAACAGCAAAATTTGCCGATACTGAAACTTAAAAACGATGTCGTGACCAGATGGAACTCAACGTAGGAAATGTTTGAGCGTCTCGTCAAAGTTAAAAATGCGTTAGCTGTCATATTGCTTCATATAAAAGCAGATCTATGCCTTTTGCCTAGCGATTGGGCAGTAATAGAAGAAATACTGCCTATTCTAAGGCCGTTGTATACTGTAACTTTGGAAGTATCTGCAGATAAATTTGTTACGCTTTCAAAGGTAACTAATTATTTTCATTAGTCAAACATCAAAAACTAATTATTTTGTATCTTCTAGGTTATAGTTCTGAGTAGACTTTTACAAATTCGACTGTCAAAGGAAAAACCTTACTCAATTCAAGTACACAAGTGTCTTAAGTCTTTATTAGATAATATGGGTGCGAGATTTGGAGACATAGAAAATAATGACGTTTACACTGAATGAAAAATTTTGGACCCTCGTTTCAAATCCAGAGGATTTACAACTGAGAAAGCATTTAATACCGCAGTTGAACATTTCAAAAGCAAACTGCCATCCACTTCAATTACCGAACCTCCTGCAACACAAATTCAAGATTCATTAGAAATGGACCACGATAGTATTTGGGACACATACAATGAAGATTTCTTCTGTTTTGCACATTCCACAGATAAATCAGCAGCTGCCGTACAAGAACTCGACCGGTATTTGGCGGATGATGTTGTCGAGCTTACTGCAGATCCACTTCAGTGGTGGAAAGAGAGAAAATCGATTTACCCTCAGCTCTTTTTATACATGCAGAAGAGACTATGCATTGTGGCAACATCAGTTCCTTCGGAGCGCCTTTTTTCTTTGGCCGGGCAAATCGTAAGAGAAAGAAAGAGCTTGTAACTTCCGGAGAATGTAAATGCTCTAGCCTTTTTGCACAATAATATGTAAAACTAAGTGCTCATTGAATTAGTTTAATTAATTCAGTTTTAGCAAAATCATTCTTTAAACGCTTTCCGTCATAGATATCCTGCTTTGCCGCCTATGACTTGGAATAATTTTTTTTTGTGTACCTTTAAAGAGTGTACTATAATTTTGTTCATATGTTTGTAACGCTCAAAAGGAAGCATCGTCGACCACATTCCTGATTTTCATCTATCCACCCATCTGGCTGTTCATCTGTCTGATTCAATCCACTTTTGAATTTAAAAGCTGCACGGGTATATGTATAATCTTCTGCTTGAAGAAGCAAGCTCTATTGAACCAACAAAAATAGTTTTTAATTTTAGTGATCAAATGTTTATATTCAAAAACTTAAATAACAAGTGAACAAACTGAAAAAGTTCGAAAAATATAATCAATATGTCATTTTATTCTAAACTTTTCTTTTAGAAATACTTAATAGGGCCAATTTCTGTTTATCAATATATAATATCTGCTTGTTTTTACTGCTGCCTAAATTTTGCTCTGTAATTTGTAATTTTATGTGACATATGTCAATCTCTATGAAAATTATGAGAAATCGGCCCATAGTTAGACCAAAAGTGAAAATGTATCCAAATGTATCTTTGGCTGCATACACACATTCGATACATGAGACATGATAGTCTAGCAGTCCTGCTGTCTGTTATTTATTAGATGTGTATAGCTTGTCAAAGTCAGAGAAAATCATTATGAAACACTGGCCCACTAGATTATCATGTATCAGATATCAAACAATGAGTAAACGCGCTTTAAAATTTGCTATAGTGGTAAAAAAAAAAATTAGTTAAAAAAATGAACTATAAAGACTATGACTGAGAACTATTAAAGACTTGTTCATTTGAACTAGTTCAAAAAAATCGGTACAACTCTACTGTAAGTACCTCCAATTCGCACTAGTGTAGGTACCCACTTGGTGGTAATGGAAGAACCAAGCCCGCATATAAATAAGTTTTACGTTATGTTCAATTTTTAACATTTTATTTATATTTCTTCTTCATTACAATTATACATATTATTATTATTATTTCATTTTATTTATAATTTTTTTTCATTATAATTTCACTGTGTTACAGCGTTAAAATACTTTCGAAATAACCTATCACAAGCTGTAGGTCGAGTATCTGTCAAAATCTGAAGAAAACGGCTTTTTGCTATTTTACTTCAAATCAATAGATATAACTCGCGAATGAACCGTCCGATTGTTTATAACTTTATGAATTCCGATAGCGACGAGAGGAATCTAAAACAATATATTTAATGGTTTAACTAATTTAACGCGATGGCTGAGAAATGCGGCTTACAGATCTGGCATTTTCAACTTTTTTTTGAGAAATTTGAACTTTGGCCATCCCTGGATTAACTATTTTACTTTATGCAATTTTTTCTTAAATTTTACCATAAAAGCCTATTTAATTCTCCGTTGAACGGTTGTGGTCGCAATGAATTGGGATACCGCTTGTCGAAGGTATGCGAGTTTTTCTAAGTACACATAAACCATCTGGTATTTTTATTTAGTAAGCTAACATATATATGTTTTCTTTAACATAAGTGAACCAAAAAGTAAACTCCACTGGTGGTGTTTCTCTCTTGTTCACTCTCAATCAAACAGGGATTATTTGAAAAACCAAATCAAAATAAATTCATCTCAATAAAGTGTGTTAAATAATTTCAAGTGCATTGAGTGAAGTGTTTGAGGATTTTTCTTTTCTTCTTTTTTGGGAGGTAAGTGTCTAGCATCAAGATATAAGGGTTAGCAAGCAATTTAAAGCCAACATGGCCGAAGCCGAAAACTCGGCTGCTGGCCATGCTAGGTACGCAGATAACTTTGACATATTCAAGGAGGATTCGAAGGTGGATAGAAGAAGAGACCAAAAAATATCAAGTAATAAATTAAATACGCTTCAATCGCTTAAGAGTTGTGGTGAAATTGGTGAACTTGTAAATGACGCCGCAGCTGACGCCGCCATGATTAAAAATAAAACTCAACTCATGGAGACTGAAAGTCTACAAGAGCAAAACTCTGCGCTCAACAACATAGAGAGTATGGAGACTTTAGACTTGGATCAAGTCACTTGCTCGCCTTCAAATACCCTTTCTTCTTCCACTGTCATTGACAGTTCAGACAATACTAATACAAATAGTGGAAAGGTTTCAACCAGTGCTGACACTAAGACTGAACCCAACTTGTATGACATTGATCATTGGGGAGAAGCCTGTGTATTTTTTGACACAGGTAAAAGTAAGGACTTTGAAAACATTCGAGCTAAGAACGGCCTCTTTCGCTATGAGAAAACAAAAATATATAATTTAACTGGTATTCGCAAAATTACGGCCATTGGTGCCTCGCTATACAAAGTATACTGTGTTTCTGGTCCGGATGCCAACAATTTAGTAAAAAAATGCCAACCTTAAAAACAATAATATCTCAGTTTTTATCAGGGATGCAAACCGATCGGATATAAGGACTGGTTCGGTTCAGTGGTTCACACAGTTTTTGAACCGCCGGTTCGGTTCATTATAAGGTTTTTGGGGCTTGCTGAACCGCGGTTTCTGTTCGGTTCGGTTTGGTTTGCGCTGTATTCATTTAAAAAACTAAAGAAATGTATTTTTGATACATTTAGGGCCGATTTCACATCTCCTATAAAGAGCTATCTGTCACATAAACTAACAAATAACACAATGCAACAATTTTTTGATCCCGGCTTCTTAATAGTTGATCCTTATGTAAATTGAATTCAAATCTGCTCTCAGATATGTCAAAAGTAGAACGGTTTTTGAGATATCGTTAATTTTCAATTTTAGTGTTTTGAAAAAGGTAGGTCTACTAAAATGCCATTTTCTCTAGTTTTAATCAACCGATATGAATGAAATGGGATAAAAATTAAAGATAATAAAATTATTTCTAAAACAAACCACAGTTGTTTAAAATCCAATCATAAATGAGGAAGTTATAGCACTTCAAAGTTGGATTTTTGAAAAATTTTGAATAATTCTTAATTTTTTGCTGCCTTTCATTAAGTTTTTTTCAGTCTTGCCATTAAAATTGCTCAGGTCTCAGATATTAACAGGATGAAGTAATCTCTTACGAACATTTTTTGCCCTTGGTCATCAAAATCGGATGAAAAATAAACGCTATATTCACAATTAAGTAAACTACCTCTTCTTGAGAGTATTATTAATTGTTGTTTTGCATTCTCTCCGACCCGTAACTCTGCGCTTTTTGTTTAATAAGTCACATAGGAGTATCTTAACAAAACAAAGTCACATCAGAGAGCAATTTAAGATACTGCTATTTAAAAAATTCCTCTCTGACATTGAAATGTAACCAAAATATCGAGTTTTTGCTAGTTTTTATACCCGTTACTCGTAGAGTAAAAAGGGTATACTATAGTCGTGCAAATGTATGTAACAGGCAGAAGGAATCATTTCCGACCATATAAAGTATATATATTCTTGATCAGGATCAACAGCCGAGTCAATATAGACATGTCCGTCTGTCCGTCCGTCCGTCTGTCCGTCTGTCTGTATGAACACCTAGATCTCAGAGATGGTAAGAGATAGAGGTTTGACATGTATGGGACAAATGCTTCTTTTATCTGCACGCAGATCAAGTTTGTTTTAAATTTTGGCCACGCCCCCTCCCGCCCCCGGCATTTTGGAAAAAACGTTATATCTCCTACAGTTTTAAAGATAGACAATATGTACCTTCGATTTGCCGAAGAAATGATCAAGATCGGATGAACGGTTCTCAAGTTATGAGCGAAAAAGTGAACCACAGCTAATTTTTAAGGACATATTTACACCTTTAAAAAATAAAAAGAAATAAAATTGGTAAATATAAAAACTCGATGAAAAACAGACTGAGATTATACCAATTTTTTTTTGTAGTTTTCCAATATATCATCAACAATTTCTTTGTAGTCCTCACTTCTTTTCTTTCCATGCTTTTGCCTCGTCTGCTGATAATGCCGAGTAAAATTCTATGTCGCTCATTAGCTTTTTGATTTGCGGACCCACAATCACTGTTTTAGTCACTGATTTGGTCACAGTGTTAGTGACCGTTTGGTCACTGTTTTAGTGACCGTTTGGTCACTGTTTTAGTCACTGTTTTGGTCACTGTTTTAGTCACTGTTTTTTGCATGCAAAACAACAATTAATAATACTCTCAAGAAGAGGTATGTTTACTTAATAGTGAATATAGCGTTTATTTTTCATCTGATTTTGATGACCAAGGGCAAAAAATGTTCGTAAGAAACTACCCCATCCTGTCAATATCTGAGACCTGAGCAATTTTAATGTTAAGATTAAAAAAACTTAATGAAAGGCAGCAAAAAATTATAAATTATCAAAATTTTTTCAATTATCCAACTTTGAAGTGCCATAACTTCGTCATTAATTATTGGATTTTAAACAACTGTGGTTTGTTTTAGAAATAATTTTATTATCTTTAATTTCTATTTTAGTTTGTACATATCGGTTGACTGAAAACAGAGAAAATGGCATTTTAGTAGACCTACCTTTTTTTAAAACACTAAAAATGGAACATTTAGCTATATCTCAAGAACGGTTCTACTATCCACATATCTAAGAAAAGATTTGAATTCAGCGTGAAATTTTACAAAAGGATCAATTGCTTAAAGTGCCGGATACAAAAACATTTGAAATTTTGTGACATAGTGTAACAGTGTAAAATTGATGACTATCTGACACATAGCAGCTATCTGGGAAACCAGATATCGGCCCTTAGTTAAATTATTTAGGTTAGGTTTAGGTTGTTTAGTCAGGTTTTTAGTTATTATATAATAAACATTTCATTTTTATTAAACTCAAAATTTTCTTTGATTACATAACGATATCTTTAAGACTGTGCTATTTAATGAAGATATTTCCATTCGATTTTTCGCATTTCAAAACAACAGGAGATTAATAGAGTTTAAAGAACTAAAATTTAGTTCAATCGGGTGTGTTCCAGAAATCTCTCGAAACGAATGCCAAAATCAAGAATCAAATATTCCTCTCCTCTTAGCAATATAGAAGACCTGACATCCAAAATGAAAGGTGAAACCTCTGCCACTTACATCTTAAAAAGCAACCACTTACCTAAATATTGGTGGAGTAACGAGCTTGCAAAGGACTTTAGATTGTACTTGGCCGCTCAAAAGAAAGCAATTAGAGATTCCTCTCCGGACAAATGTGAAAGTGCTTTGCACCTCAAACTGAGATGGAAAGAGACAGTAAGAAAAGTCAAGAAGGCCAGTTACTCTGGAAAGCAGGAGGAAATAAATGCTCAACCTTGCTCCAGAAAGGCCTGGCGATTTATGGCCAGCCTTAAAGGAAATGCTGTAAGAGAAAATTGTAGCCTAAAAGAAGAGAATTTTAAAGCCTATTTATTGCTACTAAAAGATCTAATTTCAAATCAAATCAAAGTTATCGTCATCTCTGAAAATGCAGAATCCTGTCCTCATAGTGTTGCTTCTGCATTTTAACAATTTACAAAATGGCTGGCAACAAGGTAGCAAATGAAACAAAGATATTCAATTTGCCATTTGGCGCACGCTTGGTAGTGATAACTACTTCGTCAACTCTAAAAAACTAGTCAAAAAATTAAAGAAAATAAAATTATTTCTAAAACAAACTACAGTTGTTTAAAATCCAATCATAAATGACGAAGTAATAGCACTTTGAAAAATAGCAAATAATTTTGATAATTTTTAATTTTTTGCTGCCTTTCATTAAGTTTTTTCAATCTTACCATTAAAATTGCTCAGGTCTCAGATATTGACAGGATGGGGTAATCTCTTACGAACATTTTTTGCCCTTGGTCATCAAAATCGGATGAAAACTAAACGCTATACTCACAATTAAGTAAACATACCTCTTCTTGAGAGTATTATTAATTGTTGTTTTGCATGCAAAAAAACAGTGACTAAAACAGTGACAAAACAGCGACTAAAACAGTGACCAAAACAGTGACCTAACAGTGACTAAAATAGTGACCAAACACTGACTAAATCAGTGACTAAAACAGACACAAAATCAGTGACTAAAACAGTGCCTATCCATCGTAAAGAGCTTCGTTCCTATCGGGTGTTCTACGACGCCCACTCTTTTTTATCCAAAATTTTACGAACTTCAACATGAGTTGCTCAAAGCGAACATTTCACTGCAAAAATTATCCAAGCAAGTTTTGCTTTATTTGTGGAGGATTTTCATTCGCGAGGCAGAGAATTTTTTCGGAGCCATTGGAAAATATTTTTTCTTTATATTTTGGCAAGAAACTAGACTATTACTGGTTCTTGTTGAGAGAAAACACACAGTCTGCACAAAAAACAAAAGCGGTCTACATCATTTGAGTACTTTTATCCAACCTTGAACTGAAATAAAAACTCCTAATGCTCAACGTTTATTCTTATTTGTGACTAAGATGTGATTTTTATACTGAAAAATTTGCAAAAACTCGATATTTTGGTTACATTTCAATGTCAGAGAGGAATTTTTTGAATGGCAGTGTCTTAAATTGCTCTCTGATGAGACTTTGTTTTGTTAAGATACTCCTATGTGACTTATTACACAAAAGCGCAGAGTTACGGGTCGGAGAGCATGCAAAACAACAATTAATAATACTCTCAAGAAGAGGTAGTTTACTTAATTGTGAATATAGCGTTTATTTTTCATCCGATTTTGATGACCAAGGGCAAAAAATGTTCGTAAGAGATTACCCCATCCTGTCAATATCTGAGACCTGAGCAATTTTAATGGTAAGATTGAAAAAAAGCTTAATGAAAGGCAGCAAAACATTAAAAATTATTAAAATTTTTTTTTTAAATTCAACTTTGAAGTGCTATAACTTCGTCATTTATGATTGGATTTTAAACAACTGTCGTTTTTAAGAAATAGTTTTATTATCTTTAATTTTTGTTCCAGTTTATACATATCGGTTGACTAAAACCAGAGAAAATGGCGTTTTAGTAGACCTACCTTTTTTCAAAACACTAAAATTGAAAATTTAGCGGTATCTCAAAAACCGTTCTACTTTCCACATATCTGAGAGCAGATTTGAATCCAGCGTGAAATTTTACATATGGATCAACTATTTAGAAGCCGGGATCAAAAAACTGCTGCATAGTGTAATTTACACTATCATCTTCTCTTTTTTCATGCTCAAAATATATTATAGGACACTTCCTTATTTCTCTGACACATATCAAAACTTCGTTCACCTAACCTGGATACCACAAGGACGAGTACAAGACAACATTAAATAATATATTATATATAAATAGTGAATAAATAACAAATATATGATTAAATAAATACTTAAGACTAGCGAATAATTTTATTAATGAACATGAAGTTTTCTCATCGGTTTCTGCTTTCCAGTAAATAGTTTAATATATGGACAATTAGATGAGTGTTTGTTTTGGATTCTTGATTGCAGATTTTGTGAATGTGATGTATGTTTTATGTTGTAGAAATTTTTATGTTCATAGCATATGTATAAAAGGGCTCTGTTACTTTGTATGGCACATCAGTATTTTAACTGAGTTGGGCTCTCAAGGCTAGGTAGCCTGGTATAAAAACCTGTGGCCACCTGGAGGTGGTGACCAAATCTTCCTCCGGTGACCTGTCGCTGTTTGCCTGCCTCCTTCGCCTCCACCAGATTATTTCCAGCTGCCGAACGACGTCTGTTCCTACACACACAAAAATAAATAAAACCGCCTTCACTTTTACCACTATTCATTAATCCCTTACCGAGCCGGGAAATCTTTGCGAGTTTTTTCTTTTTATTTGATTAGTGCCGAACAATTTTTTTTCTTAGAATTGAATTTGTGGCTGACTTTGATACGCCCTTGAATTTTACTGACTTTCGCCTTTTTCCTTTCTCATATTTCTACTCCCTTTCGATCGCCCTGGGCACAGCAAAAATTGAAAAGAAGGGAAATTAAATTTGGGCTCACGCGAAATATAAGACCCTTTGATCCCCGAATCACGCACCCCAAGCTAGCGCACTACCGATATATCGATCATTTTCGGTTGCGCATCGCTAAGTCCAGTGATGCTCCGTGCTGCTGTATATTATTATTTTTTTACCCGTTACTCGTAGAGTAAAAAGGGTATACTAAAGTCCTGCAAATGTATGTAACAGGCAGAAGGAATCATTTCCGACCTTATAAAGTATATATATTCTTGATCAGGATCAACAGCCGAGTCGATATAGACTTGTCCGTCTGTCCGTCCGTCCGTCCGTCCGTCTGTATGAACACCTAGATCTCAGAGATGGTAAGAGATAGAGGTTTGACATGTATGGGACAAATGCTTCTTTTATCTGCACCGCGCCGATTCGCAAAAAACGTTATATCTCCCGCAGTTTTGAAGCTAGATGATTTGTTCCTTCTGAAGATAGTTAGTCATTCGTAATATGTATTGATTTGCCGAAGTGATAAAGATTGGATGAGCGGTTCTCAAGTTATGAGCAAAAAAGTGATAAATAGCCAAGTTAAAAAAATGTTGCATACTTTTCGGATGTTCACCCTAAGGAACGCAGGAACACTATTAAACATGTTTTTTCATGAGTAACGGGTATATCGAAGTTAGTTACAGCACCATAAAACAGTCCGTAACAGAAGGAAGCATCTCCTACCACATAAAGTATATATATTCTTCATCAGCATGACGAGCTGAGTTGATATAGCCATGTCCGTTTGATCAAGAATATATATACTTTATGGGGTCGGAGGTGCTTCCTTCTGGCTGTTACATACATTTGCACAACTTCATGATCTTCTTTTTCCCATTTTTAATGAGAACAGGGTATAAAAAGCGTTAATTTTATATTATATATTGATTACCGATACTTTGACTAGCTTATAAAAGTTTATCGCAAAGCATTCCGATATATACAGCTGTGAGCTATCAAACACAACATATGTTTTGTCAAGTGCTTTTTATTTAATTCCCGCATTTTTGGGGTTTTTTTTTATTTAGCTGCGAAATATAAAGTTCTCGATGTTTTACATAAAAGCTTGGTTATATATTCATAAATGTATGTATTAAGCAAAAAATCAATGCAGGTGACCCGTCCATATATGTATTACTTGAAAGACGTAGTGAAAGTCGCCGTTAACATTTTTTGTCAGTAAGAGTCCTTGTTGTTTACAATTTTCAAAGATCACCGGCTAATATGTACTACCCTTGCATTTGTTGGACTTTTTAGAAGCAATGTCTATATCAAAACGGAAGCTGTTTTCAGTATGGCACAACGAGGACATACCCACAAAGAAGTTTTTCGCTTTCGACTTTGCGGCTGGAAACTAATTTGTGCATCAACGATTTGAAGAATTCTGACAGTTCGGATTACGAATAGTTTATGTTATATGAAAGCTATATTATATGAAACTTAGGTTTTCTTTTTGCAGTTTTGTAAAAAAGTTGTAAAACCTTTTTTAATTAAACATTTTTTTTTTTTTTTTAATTTAAAAATAAAAAAAAATAATTATTTAAAACTTTTTTTTTACTTATTTTTATTCCTTTTATTCCTACCTTTAATAAAAAAAAATTAGATTGTGATTATCTCATTTACTTTGGAAGATATTATTTTTCGACGCTAGAATATAGCCCTGTCCGTCTGTTTATAACTATCTCCTCCGTCAGTTTTAAAGCTATCTTAACCAAACTTTGCACGAAGTCTTTTACACAGCACATTTGTCGGAACCGGCCGGATCGGATGACTATACCATATAGCTGCCATAGGAACGATCGGTTGAAAAAGTAGTTTAGTGAGAAAAACTTTTTGTTTTCAATGCTATCGCTACCAAACTTTGTACAAATCAATATTATATACGACCACACAATTTTGTTAAGTTTGATTCAAATCGGATGACTATAGTCAGCATATGGCTGCCATCGGAACGATGGGTCGAAAAACTAGTTTTAGTGGGAAAAATAGAGGGAAGCTAACTTCGGCTCTACCGAAGTTTATATACCCTTGGAGCATGAAACAAAAAATCAAAAAAGTTTTTCTCACTAGAACTACATTTTGGTCCGATCGGACCTACGGCAGCTATATGCTGGTAGCGTATAAGATTGATCAGTAACAATTTTGGGAGCGATAGCATTGAAAACAAAAAAGTTACAGTTTATTACAGTGTAATACAAATTTATTATCGCAACTTATTTGGTCAATATATCTTTTGAGTAGGTGTGTTGAAAACATCAGTAAATACTACTTTGTCCAATATTGTGATATACCTTTTAGTGCAAAAGTTACAATGACCACAGTGCATAGATCTCGAGAATGAGAGAGAGAGAGAGGGTAAGGAAGTAACGGGACCTTCTGCTCATTATGGCTTGGCCCTGCCATACTCTTGTAGCTCAAGCATAGTAGTGATAAGTTGACGCGTTAAAGTTAAAACATCATTTAAAACTAAATCTAAAAAGACTTATTTATTGGTGGTCATCTGGAAGTGAATTTACAACAGCATGTGTTTTATTTTTGTATTGGCAATTTGTATATGCAAATTTACAAATTGCAAAAAAGACAGGCTATTGCCTTTATTCAGTCGCTATACCCTCCTGCGGTATACCCACTAAGATAATACACATACATACATATATATTGTGCGTGCTTTCCATGCAAACAGTTTGGCGATAGTTTGAGTAAAGAGTCTGTTGATAGTTTGGCGATTTACAAAAACAAAATACATAAGGGATCGCATTTTTAACATAAAAGGGATATTTTAGCGATATGTGGCATTAATTTCTATTCCCTATTTATATGGCCAAAGTGGTAAATAAAAACTTGAGAATTACAAGCAAGCATTTATGGGAGAATGCTGTCAAATAGATTCAATGCAAGTAATCACTTAGTTGCAGCGACCCAGACGAGCGCACAGTGTAAGATTTTGCCAATCTAGGGGGACTTTAATAAAAAAAAAGTGCTTCAAATTGAAAGATATTTTTTTTTTTAAATGCTAGTAAAATATCCACTTGTTATGAAAATAAACAAATATCAGAGTCAAATTATCATTAACAGCAATAAAAAAGTCATTAAACATGTCACATTGCAACACTTGAAAAATTCACTGCAAAAATTTCAATACCTGGTCTAAAGACCTTTACTGAAACATTTTATATATTTTTTTTATAAACACCTAAAAACTAGGCAAGTAGCAAAAAAACATGTTGCTTTTATGTTCTACAACTTGTAAGTTCCATCGAGTTCGGCCACGCCACCACATGGAGAACAAGCGGGTGGATTCCCAGAACATATTTACAAAAAAACCGTCCGCATGTTTCTGCCATTTCGAGTTTTTCATTTTATTGTAATTAAATCTGCAAACAAATTCATGTTATCGAGACACTGCTGGCAAAAGCAGTATACTATTTGGTGGTATTTTGCTGTTGAACGGTCATACTGGAGTTAACATGGACAGCAATTGTAATAAGCTCATTGCTTCGCTAGCTTTGCTGATGCAAGCACCGTTTAGTTTTAGCAGTCTTACTTAAAATGAAGGAAATATCAGGCGAAGCGCTTTTCGAAGTTTGCTTGCCAGCCCCAAGCCTGCAAAGCTTGAATTGACTTTAAATCACACCTCAGCATTTTTAGGAAAAGATTTAACCTATGAAAAGTTATATACTCGAATAAAAAAGCTAACTCACGAACTCCAATTGAGATGGGGTAAATCTCAATATAAAAAGCAAAGATTTATGAATACTAATTCTGATTGGCTAAAAATAAAAATAAATGCTGCAGAGTTTCTTCTCGACCTGGAACCTTCCCATTCAAAAGAAAATTCCAATCGTGGGAGAGATGAAAAACAATTTTCCGAATGCTGCTTAAAATCAAAACAGCGAAAATGTAAGGAACTCAGTGGCAATATATCTGACGATCATTTGATGATGGCCACTGAGCTGAAAATTCGATCGTGCGGAAAAAGGGATTCGTCGGATCTTGTTAAGGAATTGGCCTATGCTTCACCATCAAGACGTTCATCGATAAAAAGAGCCAGAGCATGTCAAGTGAAAGCAAAACGTCTGTCAGCTGATCAAGCACTTGCTATGATAATTGATTCAAATTTATCCATGCACCAGTACCTCTCACTTCGGCAACATACAAAGAATTTCAGTCCAAAATTATATCCGTGCTATGACTTAGCCAAGCACTCAAAAATGTTGTGTTACCCGGAAAATATTACTGTGACTGAGATATCTGCTGAAATAGACTTGCAATCGCTTATAGATCACACAGTGAAAAGATTAATAAGTGCACAAGAAGAGATTTTTATGTCTTTTTCAGAAGTTAAAGATGAAAATAAGCATAATAATAATAAAGATTGAGTCAACTGGAAGAAAGTGGACGCGGTTTTTGCATAGCTCCTGAAAAGTGGCTAAAAACACCGGGAAAGTCCTTATAAATAATTTTAAAAATCGTAACGCATCGACCAGGAGGTTGTTTCACGACGACTTGTGTGTTTTGGTGTCTATAAGCATTTAAAAAACGCTTAAATTAAGTGCAGTGCGGACTCAGAAGAAATTCACTCAAAAAGGGAAAAAAGGTAATGCACACACATATATACATTAAAACAGAATCACTCAAGAAGCCACCAAAGGAACAAAACCGACACACACATACACATGTGTTGCAGGGTAGCACGAATGATTGGTTGGTGGTAGATGTTTTTGCTGCTTTGGAGGACCCTAGGAAAATAGGGCCAACGATTTCGAGTGTCTCTGTAACCCGAAAGAGATTCATAAGAGAGAGCTGCCACTAACTTTTAATAATAATTTGCACCAACTTGTACGAATCGGAAAGAACGTGGAGGAATACAATTAGAGGTGGCCCATATCAGCTGATTAAGGTACTCGCAGTGAGCTGGAGGTAAAAGCTCGGATTAGTTCAAAGCTTTGTGAGCAAGCTGAGCTTTTGTTTTTGAGGCGACGATAAGGTAGCCTACTTTTGGGCATACAACGCTGCAACTCCACCCATTCAAAATGCAACGAACACCAACTGCAACAGGGAGCGCGGCAAA